>JBBBDQ010002002.1:542500-739162 GCA_037127315.1 Ascarosepion bandense | reverse complement strand
GCCATCTTCTAAGCCCGAACTTTTAGGATTATTGCGTGAAACACGGCACGAATCTCTCAAGATTATATTCATGAACTTATCGCTAGCATGCCTAGAAGGGTCCTTGCATTAAAAAAAAGCAAAGGGGATGTCAACCAAGTATTAGTTATTAAATTTATGACCATTTATAATTACTTCAGTTGTATAAATTACTTGTTTAATAAAATAAACGGTTTCTGTGAGCTTCTATTCGATTCTGTCGTGTCTGTGTATATGCAACAAACTCAATAGATGTTAAAGTGTTTTTTTTTTCCTCTGGTACAAAATTTGATGATGGCGTAGAAAATGGATGAATTTAAAGTATGGACTTAAAAGAGAGAAAGCAGAAGCTAACAAGAAAAATATATTAGGAGTTAACTTGTTTCAATCCGTAATTATCAAAACTTGATTGAGAATAATAAAGGTACATACCAATTAAAAAAGATAAAATTACACTGAATTGATGATATTCTAACACCAAATATTAAGTCCTAGCAGCCATCCCTTCTTCACGTGGAAGGCAGCCTAGACTAAATGAAAACTGTCTCAATGGATGATCAGGACATGAAGCAAGCATTTGACATTAATGTTATCTTTTATAAGAACATAGTTTTCTGTTTTTAGTTCAAAATGCTTCAGTAAGCTGATTGAAAAAATTATAAAATTTTACCCATTGTAAAAGTGACATGGAGTCTACAATAATATTCTGTGCATGATAATTTATATTCTGTGAAATGTCTGGCACATTAATAATGTAAATAGTTCTGAAAGTTCCTTTGTCGGTTTTCTGAAAATTAAGAGACCCAGTGTGTAGGTAAAACCTGCAAAATAATAAGAAAAAAAACAGTCAGAAATCAACCCAGAAAGCTTTGTTTTAAACCTGAAAAGAAATGACACCCCACTATAAGACTTACCCATGTTCATCAGATTTGGCAATTCACCCTTTTATGTAAGTATTATTTTAAAAAAATACAGAAACCATCAAGATAATCTTCTAAAAAAAAAAAACAGGTTTATGTTAAAACATAACATCTACAAACTATATGCACATAAAACATATATTTACCTTGAAAGCATATACAAAATATCTGTAGTTGAGGGCAAAATATTCTATACAAAATAGATTTCAGCATTAAATGACCCATAGAGATGTTATGATGCTGAACCAAAACGAATCTCTGTTAAGTCAATCAGTTAAGTGCCATACGTGAAACACGCTTGGGCGATCATGTCTCGAAAGAGGCATGACTGACTGGGCAGATGATTATCCCACAGTAGGTTGCCATTGCTTTCTGCAGTAGACTGTTTGCCAGCCAAGGCTATAGAACCCAATCTGTCCTGTTATTTAACCCATAACTGGAGGGAAGAGATGGATTAATACCTCTCCCAAGGGTATTTGTGCATAAGTGAATGCATTGAATTCAACTGGAATTTGAACTCGGCTCCCCAATTTCTCGTTCCGAGCCGATATCCAATGCACCACAACGCACATCGACTGAAACTGCCCCTTTCATTTTGATTGTTACATTCACAGTATCTTTGCTGTAAAAGAGAAAAGTTCCCTGATACAATTACATCCGCAAATAGACAATGTGTAATTAAAAATTGCAATGGAAAACATGAAAAGTTAAAATTGTAAGAAAGCATTTGCAATTACAGCCGATTTCAGCATTAAGGTGGCTTGAGACGCTGTTAATCCAAACCAGAATATTTGTGATACATCAACAGTCTCATGCTATCCATTATTACTGCCCAGAGACAGGTTCTACCCTGTCATTTGGGGATCAAGAATATGCCAGCCAAATCCAAAACTGAACTTGAATTTAGTGACTTCACATAACCATTTCTTTACCGGTGAAAAATTCTGTTCTTACAAAATTTATTCCTATTGTTTTCCCATCAGTTCTCTATTCATCTTCAGGTGAACATCTTTAAATTTGTTAAAATACTACAAAACAACCAGCAGGAAAGAACTTTCATGATTTTAAGCAATATAATATCCTACAATTTAAATCGAACTGTATTCCAAAATATAACCACAACGTAAAACACACATATCACCGCCTCTAGTCATCATGTCCACACAAAAATGTATATGCCCAAAAGCTGAGTTTCATCTACCATGTATTCAATTGTGAAAGCAGAATAACATACATCATACTTTTATTACTTTAAAACTCCAAAGAAATTTAAATTTCGGCATTTGATGACCTACAAGGATTTGATATGCCATTAAACAATCAATTCATGTGAGGATTGTTTTGTTCTACTTTAAGTGTGTCATCCCCTTTTGCTAGAAAGATACACGTTGCTAACTCCTTAAGTGCCTGAAATTTCAGATGACAATTGTATGTTAGTATTAATAATGAATTTATATAAAACCCCAACACCCCCCCACACCCACTATAAGACCACTTTGTTTATGGGCATTTTAAAATCCCTTTAATAAAAACTCAGCAATACTGTTAGCAAATATGTTTTTCTATGTTTCTCATTTCAAAGATGGGTTCAAGAAAAACGAACACTGAAAAGGTTTCAACATTTTTATTTACGGAAGGTAAAAAGTGAGAAAATGTTTTAAAAAGCTTTTGGAGAGAAAACAAACAAACAAACAAATAAAATTTTTACTGCATTTTGGTAAAGAGAAATCCTTTGTGTTTGTGTTACATATAGACTGCCAATCCTATGGATAATCTCATTAATGAAAATGTCATTTGGCAAAAGAGGTGCACTTCTTTTTCTAATTATCTTCAGGGACGGGAAGATTTGAAATCACAGAAAATAGTTAAGCTGCAGATAATAATTCGCTTATTATTCTAATTTAATCTTTGTTTATTCTGTAAATAATTTGCTTGAGATGAAATCCTTTAAATTAAATTTTTACAAAAAAAAAAAAATAAATAAATAAAAAAAATAAAAATCTCATGAATATAAATTTCTATAGAAACTTTAGGCCTGAAATAAGTTTTCTATACAACTTTCAAACTTAAAATTTATGAAAGAAAAACTTCCAATTTGGGAAGAATTGTATCCATTTTTAAGCAGCTAGAGCATTTTTAAGCAGTTAGAGCATTAAATTGCCCAACTTTTATGACAATAATGTCTATTGGCGGTGTATTGAAATTAGAATCTCCCATATAATTGAAGGCATACACTTGCGTTCAAAATATTTAGATTTCAGCATCAAATAACCAACAGAGGTTGATATGCCGCTAAACGCAATAAATCGAACCAAACTAGAGACAACCAATTTCTTTGTTGTCTTCAATTGCAATGACAGATTTTAAAAGCTTGAAACTACCTGAAAAATTCCCATTTCAAGATTCTGTTCTTTTCGATTCTAGACTAACTTTTGATTCTAATTCCAAAAGAACCAGAGGTCGAGTCACAAGAATATCTATGGATTGACTTTCTGTTTAAGTGAAAAAAAGTGCGAAAAGCCAGAATTAAAGAAAACGGTAAAAAATAAAAAAATTCCAGATTTAATTTAGAAAACTATATAGAATAGATCACCCAAATAAATTTGCATGAAAAAGTCTATCAATTTATCAGCTGGTATCTATTGAAGCAGAAGCATTTAGACATGCATTTCTTTTGGGGAAAGCGGTTTTTGTTTGTTTCAAAAAATCTATATAGATAAATTTCTATGCAAAAACAGTGTAGGTTTCCACCAGGACGTGGCACAACATTTCTAACTGGAGGACCAACCTGCTTTGAATATGTATCGTAGGCACATATGTCCTTCAAAAGGATGTTAGTGCTTTTAAGAAATTTATTTTGATTGCAATATGAAGAGGTGCTGAAAAATTCTTAAACTGAGTCAGTTTCAAAAATTTGCCTGAACATTTTTTTTTTTAAGTAACCACTTCTTGGTTGAGTTGACAATTTTCCAGTATTTCTTGTATGGGTTAAATAGTATGTCTTAGACATTATTTGTCAGTTCAGGGTTTCTCCTGGTGTCAAACAAAATATTGATATCAAGTGGATATTTGCTGAAATTGTAATATTCCAAGTAACTACTTATTTTGTTTATTTTTCTTTATAAATAATGTGAATTCACCCAATACAATAACCACTCACAGTCGAGGGTGACTGAATGAGATTACTGTAAGAGAGCGCATGGATACTGGTTGATCATGGACTTATTTTTGCTGACCAAGATTGTAGTTGTCAGAGAAGCAAACACTTAAAAGTTTATTCCAGAAAGTAACAGATCTGGGAAATAAGCTGTCTTCTTACCGGGGCTTACTCCTTATGAAAAGGAACACGAAGGGTATAGAGATAGTTTGCAACCATGGACATAGCCTAGTGGAGACTTACTGTGATGGTCTGATCTAGTGGAATGTAACTAGACCGAACATCTGGCACAGTAACAGCTATAGAGTAGTGAAATTGTCTGTGGGATAAGTTGGTCAGTTTAAAAAGAAATAACACAGACGTCTTCAATAGATTTGAGTTTGATATAAGTCGAAATGATCGACAATGATCAAAAGCACTTTTCTGAAGGTTCATTTATACTTGTTCATTAAACATAAGAGAATTCATTTGACACCTGAAGAAACTTAACAATAGACTTGTCCATTTTCTGCTTAAATATATATATTTTTGCTAATAGTTTTAGATTCCATGACTTTTTAAGTTATTTGAAAATTTCCTTCTCTATAGTGGAGTTTTGTAGTTTGCTTGAAGCATTGCATATATAAGGTGTAAGGGTAGGTTTTGAAGGCTATCACAATGCGTTTAGTAAAATAAAGGAAGGTAAAGGTGTTGGGTATTACCTATTTATTATTCATTAATATTTCGAGATCAAAATCTCATCTTTGATTTCATGTCCGCTCACATTGTGATAGCCTTCTAAACCTACCCTTATTCCTTCTCTATACTTATGCTTAGAACATCTGCATTAGTGTTTCGACCAAGCAAGTATTGGTTCAATCAATAAGCACTGAACCGATTATTTTCAAGACTTTAGATTTCAATGCCTTGCTCTATAAGCAGGTGTGCTTTTGACACCTGCTTCTTTAATCTTTTTTTTTTTCAAGATGGTGATTCTTAAACAGGAGACCCTTGGATACTAGAGGACAAATTTCAGATCCTAAGGGAGAAATCTTAGTCAGTTGACGTTTAAAAGCAGAATTAACATTGCAAATAAATAAGTATTAAGTTTGTTCATGAAATTGTGATTACTTGCAAGTTTTTTCCTCTTCTTTATGTGTAATAAGCGATATTTAATATTTAACTGGTTTTCATAGCTTTATAATAAAGTGTATCTTCTGGCAGTGTCCATACATCTACAATAGGTGATCTGAAAGACTTGTGTAAGTTTAAAATCAAAAGTGGCCAACGTGGTGAAAGACTTGTCTAAGGTCAAATATCACAAGGCAAATCATGCACCTTACATTTTTACGGGTCACCTTGTGAATGACTGTAATAATGGCAAGAAAAAAGTCTAAAGTCATTCCCATAAATGGGACTTTACAAAGAAAATACATGAAAAACAAATTGGCTTGAGCCACAAAACAGTGGGCATTGTGGATTTTACAAGAGTGATTTGACTACATTACCCATCTGATAAGAGAAAAGCTTTACTTAGGTATAGGTACATCAGACAATATTTACTTGTTGCGGATGCTGTTTTTGTGTGGGCTTTATTAAGTGGACCCTAAAAGGGTTCCAGGTAAATATAAAAGGTGTGAAATATTGCGATGAACCTAATGATAAAAATTAACTAAAAAGGTAGGAGGTCCAAAATCAACCTGAATTGCTGACTCTTTTGCACATCCTGGTGTAAGAGAAATTCAGTTTCAGTCACAGAAATATTCCTCAAAGAAGAAAAATTTTGAATTTGAATTAATTTCATATATATATATATATATATATATATATATAGATGTTGTGTGTTTTTCTTTGAGAGCATAAGTAACAAGCAATTTAAGCATGTACAAGGTTGACTAAAAACCTTAAGAGTATGGTTTGGAGGGCACTTCCTGAAAAACTTCAGTTTAAGACTGATTATTTGTGACTTAATTTGAATTCATTAAAATGATAACAGCCCTTAATAGGGGTCCTAAATGGTTGGTGTAAGAAATCTTGACAGAATTCTCTGGCATATATATATATATATATATATATATATATATAAAAAATTCAATGTTTTACATTTGGAGAATAGTCATTACTACAGGCTCTCAAAAGCCAGCAGTAATGGCTATTCCCCAAATGTAAAATATTGAATTTACTTATGAAATAAGTATTTGCTCTGTAAATTAATTTTTCATGACCTCTTTGTTGGATCAGTTTTATAATTGAACTAATATTACTAGGATCCATTAGGATTATTTACCTAATCTTTTACAGATTGATTAGAAGGTAGTTGTCTATATAGATAACTTCCTTCTAATCTATCCAGAAATTACTAACATAGCAGACTTTGTCAACAAACTCAATAACATTGAACCTACTATAAATTTTACCTTCGAAACTATATATATATATATATATATATAAATATATATATATATATATATAAATGCTTTTAATATTGATAGAAACGTTTTTAATGTAGAAAGGATAACATTAAAACTTGTGATATTTGTCATTTAAGACTTGTTTGGTTCTAGCTTAAGAGAATTTTCTTATAACTATAAATGTTATTTACTGGGTGCACATGCTAGAGTAGACATCCTTGTTTATTTACAGTAAAATGATCATCTTGTTATAGAAAATATACCCCCTGGCAATAAAAAAAAATTTGGTGGGGGATGGGAAAACAAAAACAAACACTGAAATAATATATATGAATTGGTATGACAGAAAATGGTGGATTGTTAACTCAGCTAAAAGAATTTTTTTGACTGCAGTTAAATGACTCTTTGGAGAGGATTGTTAAAAAAAAAAAAAAAAAAAAAAATGCAAATAAATCTTTAAAAAAATTATTTGCAAATTAAAAAATAACAAAAAAAAACAAACACTCTACTTTTGATTTAAACTGCATTGCTATCCAAGATGAGGAAATCAAGATTACATTGAAAACGTTGATAATCAGTGACTTTTTAATTTTCTTTTCTGTTTTCATGTAATCTCCAATTTATTTCTTTTAATATTGAACGTTAAAAAGATAGCAAAACTGATTATAACTTAATTTTATATATAAAATTTGGAGGGAATAATTTTTATGGATTAGTGTTCATTAGGCCTTCCTCTCGATGACATTAGAATCTAAAAATATATATTTTTTATTTAATCATTTTTGAAGGTGACATCTTGTTCCTAAAAACTGATTCCTGACTTTGTAAAAAGTTATCAGTACTTTGTTTTATTTAAAAATGTCAAATCTAAAATTGGTGTTTCTCATTTAATAAATGTGTAGCAGCAATGATTTCCATTTTGGTTTCCAATTTGCTACAATATTTATTTGAAAAATAATTATTCTTATACAATTCAAAAATGTTTAGTCTTTAAATAACCAACAAAGGGTTAATCTGTCAAACAAATAATTCAGTTATTTTCTCAGTTAATAGTACGTAGTTATCAATGAAATTTTGTTTATACTTCTTTCAAACTTGACATTTGTAAATAAAAACCAAGTACAGATAACTCTTTATGAAGTCCGGCACTGATTTGTGACTGTATTTACATGATGAAGATGACTACTATCTTAAATGCTGAATCTACTTTTCAATTCTAATTGGAGTAGATAGACTAAACTATTGCCTGGTTCACACTCCACCCACGTCTACTGAACAGCTGAAGAGGCTCATCCCTTGTTCCCTGTTTAGGATGTGGTTTCCGGCTTTCTCTTTTCCAATCTTTTCACTCTTATGTAGCCCCCTGCACATCAGTGGCATTACCGCCTTGCTCGGGGTGATATGATTAAAAAAGAAATGTGTTAGTTTAAAGAACATCTAAAGAATGATTATCTACAAAAATTGTTAAAAATAAATATATATATATATAGTACAGATGAATGCTTCAAGAATCAAAAATAAGTTTATTTATAGGGTAACATATTTCCTACATGGGATTTGAAGAACTCTCATGAAACATGTAAAAAGAAAAAAAAAATTAGAGTGTCTTACATTAAGGAGATTAAAGAGTGGGTACGAGAAGGAGAAATTTCAGTCAGAAAAATAAATTTTTTAACGTTCTGAGTTTGGAGGCAGTTTCTTGAAGAAAAAAAGAAAATATTTGCCATAATTTGAATTTATCCAAAACAATTTCATATTTGCCGATGTCCATTATCCAAATGGGTAACTCACATCTAATCTCCTGCCCCTAAAGAAACATGGGTAGAAATATCCAAAAGGCCAAGATTGTGCTAATTGTATACCGTTACTCAAGACCGGAGTCATGCCATTCTATCAAACTATGATAGGAGACAATAAGCAGGGTCTAACGGTAAAGGGCCTGACATACAGTTGCTACAATGGAACTCCAGCAGGTGCTCGGCATTAAATAACCCCTTGAGGGCTGATATGCTATAAAACAAACCAAACCAATCCAGCAAGCGCCGTACTAATCTTTAAGATCTTTTACCGTACACTGATGACAAATATGATCTGAATGGTGAGTGAATCATGATTTTCTGGTGACTAAATTTTTCTGTTATCCCCAACCCACTTTTAATCCTTAAAGTTTTCAATCATCAGTTAAAAAGTTAGTCTTTTCTTTCTGTAGCCATTAAGTCTATATAATTTGCCCAAGGGAGATAACTTCCTAAAATTAAATTCCCAACTATGTTCACTATATTGTACAATTACCATATTTTTTTTTTTTTTATAATCATTTAACAGCAAGTAAGTTCACAGGGGTTACATAAGAGGTGAATGATGAGAAAGAGGAACAGGTTACAGGGGTTGTCAGAGAATGGATAAGAGAAGGATGATAACCCTGGTGTGAAGAGAGCTGCATGAGAATAGAGTGGAAAGGGAGAAGAACATGATACAAGGGTCGTCAGGGAAAGGATGAGAGTCGAGGACTTAAGAGATGGCAATTGACATTGCAATTAAATCCTTGGAGATTGTAGCTGTCAGGGAAGCAAGTAAATGGAAGGGAATTCCACAGATAGGAAGAGTGAGAAAAGAAGCTGATGGAGTAGAATTTGTGTTTACATTTTATTGGTTTCACAGTAAAAGGGTGGGACCTAGTTGCTAATCTTGTGGCTCGAGTAAATTTATAGGGGGCACCAGTGAGCTAAGTTCATCTGAGCAGAAGCCGTGAAAGTATTTGCAGAAGAGACACAGGGAAGCCACATTGCACCGGTGAGAAAGCGACTGGATCTGAGCTGCTAAGTCAGGATCGATCACATTACAGATTCTCCACTGGATTTTGTCATGGACACCTAGGTGGATAGCAGGAGCACCCGACCAGATATGGCAGCAGTATTCAATGCACGGGCGGATGGTAGAGTTTTATATGTGCAGGATTGTTTCAGGCAGAAATACTAGTATATTGTCTTTTCTTTTTTTTTCATTTTTCTCTTGGCCTCTGAAGAAGCTTTAATAAAAGTGAAACATGTTAGATTGTTTGTTCTATCCACACATATATTCTACTTATGACTAAATAATTGTTCAAAGCATGGAGCCTCACTACGTGTTTTTCTAGAGTAAATATTTCTCTGTTACTAGTCAATTTTTTTCTCCCACCACTTACCCCCCAAGAGGGGGGTTGATTAATGAGTTTAACCGTCTCTAAAATCTCATGGCCTTGATGGAGATGGAGTCATGACAGAAACATATTGATGGCATGTGACGTAGTTACAAATGAATCTGTGCCTTGCCCAGTGAAAACTGTCTTGTAAGAACATTCATTTTTGTGCTACATTTCTTCAGAACATATGTGATTGTGGCTCTCCACAACTTCCTATTTCTCTCTTTACTAAAGATTATTTCAATTTTAGATTTAAGCTTAACTATGTGCTAAACAGAGTTTAACAAGATCGATGCGGACGGTTAGGAGAGTCTAAGCAAATAAAGTATTTTTAATTTATTGTTAATCCAGCAGCCAAGGTGGACAAAGACACGGGAGGCAAAAGTTATGAGAAAGAGCTCCAGCAATATGCAGAAAACAGGAATAATAGAAACCTTGGATTAGAAAAGCTTTTGAGAGGAATTATGGAAACCAAAAGGAGCTTTATACTAAACATCAGGGAGAGAGTTGAAATTTCAAGGACACATAATGAGGAAAGGTTTGGAAAATTGATACACACAGAACAGGAGAAATTGTAGGCAAGAGGAAAAGAGGAAAACAATTTGTAACCAATCAAGTGAACTTGAGTAAAAGGATGGCAGAACCTAAAGGTTTAAGAGAGAGAGAGAGAGAGAGAGAGAGAGAGAGAGAGAGAAAGAAAAAGACTAAATACAATTAACAAGAAATTTGAGAGCCATAGTCGCCATTTTAAGGGGACACTTCACATAGAACTTGCACATTATAAACAAGTACAGTTAAATGCTGGGCAATATCCTCAAAGATGAAGGAAAAACTGGAAGCAGCTGAAATGTCGTTCTACAGAAGGATGCTGTGGATATCATGGACAGAGCATGTGAGCAATGATAAGGTTTTGGAAAGGATAGAAACAAAAAGGAAATTAATACTGAGCATCAGGAAGAGACAGCTGAAGTTTCTGGGACATGCAATGAGGAAGGAGGGCTTGGAGAACCTGATACTTACAGGCCAGACAGAAGGAATGAGAAAACAGTGGATAACATATTTGAAGGCCTGAGCAGGTGGATGACAGAATGGGGGTTGCATGGTGTTGCAGGAGAAAGTTTGCTCAGAGCCACCAGGAATAGGGAGACATGGAAAGCCATGATTGCCTATGTTCTGAAAGGACAACCAACATAGAAGACAGTTCTCATCAGTGTTTTTTTTACCTTTTTTTTTTAATTTAGTGGATTTATACTGGTGATTACCTTTCAAGAAATATCTTATTGTCATCAATTCACTTTTCTATTTGTAAATGCATATATTAAATCAAGTCTAAGACATTCTGTTTCAAGTGAGAAAAGGTTAAGACTTGCCACCAAGCAAGTGCAGTATAGTACATGGCCATAATATATGTAAATTTGTCAACTTTATGCTAGACTAGCAGTATAGCCTGGCGTTGCTCAGGTGTAATGAAGGCTTTAAAACTAATCCATGGTCCTGGAGCTCAGACTCTCTGGACGTTGGCATGAAAGACTAAAAAGCAATAGTTGTTTCCAGTTAAAACGAAACTGTAGACTGCAAGAAAAATGAATGGATGTAAGTCAAATTTTGATTTCCTGGTATTGATATCAAATAAGATTTTTTTGTCGTAAACTGAATTTTGAAGGCTAAATAAGTCCTCTGAGTAAATGGTATTATGGCTGAGACTAAGAACTACAATTATACCTACTTAGAGCCAAACCCGAAGCAAAAACTAAAATAAAGGGGCTGAAAAAAAATACAGACATATAGGCAGATAAACAGACACACACACACAAACATCTTGCCTTTTATATCGTTAAATAAACTGGTGCAATTTTGTTTTTAAATTTAGATGGGGAATAATTTGAGCTTAGTATTCATTAGATGTTCAATTTGTGACATTTGTCAGAATCACAATTAATGTTTTTCTTGTGAATCTATTTAGAAGAGGTATCCTGTTTATAGCTTTGATAAAGCATAAAATCGAACTTAATTTTTAAAAAGTTAATGGACTTAGTGACAAATGTCAAGTTTGAAACTTTTTACATTACTGACATCTGCATACGTTTTTCCCCCAAATTTTTTAAACTTATAACTTACTTTTTTCAATTTGTTTTAACACATGCACAAATATTGGGAGATAAATAATTATCTTAAACAAAGAAAAAATGAAAGTATACTTTCATTGATTTATATAAATCAATAAAAATATATAAAAGTCATTTTTTTAAAAATTGTTTTTATTATTGAGAACAGCTAAGGCTATTAATTTGGCAAAATGTTAGAGATCAATTTTACATTGTATCGCTATTTGAAAGAGGACACATCTTGTAAATCGGTTAAAAAGATCAATATATTTTTCAATTTTAACAAATGTCATGCCTTGAGGAAGGTTTAATGAAAATCATTTTCAAAAATATTTCCCTATTTCTGAGTGAACCAGTAAATTTTAGTGCTGCATGTTTGACATGTTGAGCAGTTTTTAGTAGATTTGACAGAAGGTCATGATGATGCCAGGGTTTATCCAATCTCCTTTTGACACCAGGGCTGGGCTGGGCATCAGTTAATTTTCACTTTGGACCCCTAGAAATAGGTGGCTAAGTGATTGAGCAGAAGAGATGACCAAAAAACATTGGGGATAAAAGGCAGATATGAAGAGTTGCACTTCTTAGTTTTATGGTGCCCTCATCTTTTTTGCATTTAAAAAAAATTAAAACTCTAAATAAAGAATTTGATTAGAAGAGCCCTTCTTCAGAATGAAAAAAATTTTATGATGATTTTTCTGTGTGAGAGAAAAAAACAAAAAGAACCAAAAACAACTGTGAAAGAAACTGAAAAGGAACTTAAATGCAGTTTAAAAAACAAAGTGAATGGGAATCGTAATACGTAAAATTCCTGTTACATTGAAATACTCTAAAACTCTTACTGGCACAAACTTTTCGATATAAGACAGAAAATTTTACATCTCTACACATGCAAGATACGACAAGGTCTCTTTTGAAATGGATAAATGTGCAGAAATACTTGAGCCCCCTTTCTTTGCTGTAGACATCAGGTTACAACCTACTTCAGATAATCTTCTTAAATTGCAATAAGTTTAGCTTATCCCAAGTGGAGTGAGCCTGTTTGCATTCTGTTTTGTTTTTTTAAAACCTGAATTCTAACACCCCAAGAATTTGGGAGGGGAGTGGAGTCGTACCTTTTTTTTATTTTTTTTATTTTATTTTGTAAATTGTGTTTACATGCCTTGAAAGCTTAAATAACAGTAGTGAGAGGAAAATTAAATGGTGTGTATATTTATCTATTATGGAATAACTAAATATAGGGAAAAAAATAGGTGAAGAAAAAAAAAGTTACAGATTTATCAATACATTTTTAGATTTGTAGCTCAATCTAGTTTTTTTTTATCATTTCATTCAAAGCAAGACAATAATGCCAGTAAAACATAAGAGTGAAAGAGAATAATTTCGAAGGAGATGAAAACCCAATCGGCGGATCTGAAGGAGACTACCACCACCTTGTTGTTTTGCAATTTTTTTTACTTTTTTTTTCAGCGCAGTCTTATCGATTATAACAAAGTTTCTGATTATCAAAAGAATTTGGTGGGGGTTCAGTTTCTCATACAACATTATAGTAAAATCAATCCTCCATTTTGGAACCACTTGCGTTGGGGTCACTTTATTTTGTTTTTTTTTGGAGGAGTTGTTGCTCTTGTTTTTGTCTTTTTCAAGTTTTCTTCAGCTATTACGGAAGAATGCTTTATTCAAAAATTTCGCATAATTGAATATGTTGGAGTAGATAGTTTAGTCTATCGCCCGGTTCACACTCCACCCACGTCTATTGAACAGGTTAAGAGGCTCATCCCTTATTCCCTATTTAGGATGTGGTTTCCGGCTTTCTCTTTTCCAATCTTTTCACTATTACGTAGCCCCCTGCACATCAGTGGCGTTACGATTAAAAAAAAAAAAAATGTGCAAACAAAAAAGTTAATTGTACAGGATACATTTACTATAAGTTTGTATAAAAAACTTAGCCAACCCCTAAAATTGTTTAAATATTGAAATTTTTCCAAATTTTCTTTGTCAACCGGAAAGTTTAGGGTTTAATTGATAAGATTGCACTGAAAAAAGTAAAAAATAATTGATAATCATCACAGGTGGTGGTAATGTCGTACCTGTGAGTGGTTCCAAAATGGAGGATCAATTTACTATAACGTTGTTTGAAAATTGAGCCCCACCCCCCAAAAAAATCGTTTAAATATTGAAATTTTTCCAATTTTTTTTTTGTCAGTTGGAGAGTTTAGGGTGTAATCAATAAGATTTGCACTGAAACAAAGTAAAAAAAAAAATGAAAAACAACAAATTTAAAGGTGGTGGTAGTCTCCTTCAGGTCTACCACCCAATCTTAAACAGGAAAGAAAGAATAAATATCTCCCCTGGTTCAAAAGATGTTTAAGTTGCCTCTAAACTATCAAGCAGAAAGTTGCCTGCATTGAAAAAAATCAGCATAAATGATGTGTGCAATTAGTTCACTCATCCTGCACTCGTAAAAGCAGGTTTTTTTCTTATTTCAGTTCAACGAGATCACATTTTTCAAAATGTATTTGAAGTTCCTGAAATCAGACATAGTTTTGTTAGTCTTCATCTGACTGTTTTATCGCAGTAAAGAGTTTTGCTGATGTGAACTGAATAAAGATTGACTGAGAAACAAAATCTTGGTGTTTTTTAAGGCAAAAGTTTTATTTTAGTGTCTAGTAATTGTTAGTTGAATGTTGAAGAGTTAGCGGAATGTTGAAGAAACACGTTGGGAAGATAGCAGGAAAAATATTGCAGTTACTAAAAGGGAAGAAGCAACCAGACATTAGTTCATGAAAATTACTAGAGCTTATATTTCAGCCAATAAAAACGATTATCACTAGGATATTTTTTCTTTTTTTAAGTAACATGATGGCTCTTTTGTTTATGCATGCATATAAATATAGTTTTGCAGGAAAATTTTGTAATTTGCTTGAAGCATTGTGTATATTAGGTGTATAGTTAGGTTTTGAAGACTATCACAATGCGTTTAGTAAAATAAAAGAAGGTAAAGAAGGTGTTGGGTATTACCTATTTATTATACATTGATATTTCGAGATCAAAATCTCATCTTCAGAATGGTAGGAGAGCTTGTTTTTGAGTTCTGTGACTTTAATGGTCATTCTTGGCTGCTACTGCTGTCATTAATTGTGTGTGTGTTTATGGTATACATATGTGTGATTGATAGTTGGGGCTGCTTTAATATGTGGTTTATGTAAGCATGCTTTGACCTGACCAATAATTTGACTTTTGCCAAAGTGGTAGAGGGCGTCGTTTTATGACCTGGTGTTATATCCACATTAATTATGGGCGTGTTTATTGCTACATTTTTTTCCCATTTTTTTTCTTTGTGTATGCATGTGTATACTTGTATTTTATTTTGCAAATAGTTATAAACTTGTAATCCTGTCAGTTTGCGCCTAAATACATCTCTAAGCAAGGTAGTGAGGTTAAATATTAAAATCAGCATAGTCTATCGATAAAAAGAGGAGTGACTTAAACATTGGCTAATATGTGTTCCTCTAAACACATACACATTTCTGATTTTATTTTTGAATAGGGAGCAGATTGAGGAGGGGAACTGCAGAAAAAAAAATTCCTTACTTAAAATGTGGATGAAGAGATCATAGAATTTGATTTTATTATAATAAGAAACAAACAAAAAAGATACTTAAAAATGAATTCTGAAAAAAAAAAATCCTTTTCTCAAACAGTAAAACCAAGCATAAAAGTTACAATTCTATAATTATAGTCAAAAACATCTCTGAATAAAGAAGAAAATGTTTTTGTAAAATTAACAGTCAGTAGAACAGTTGCATAAAAAAAACTAAAACATAATTTTCTGCATTTTAATATTCAAAGCACACTTATGTTCTTTTTAAAATTCAGATCGGATGTTTCATATCTTGGAAATATGTTTAAAACTTCTGAGGAGGAAAGTTAGTTTTATGATTTCTTAATGTTTCCAATTCTTTTACACATAAATTGAATGTTTATTTAATTTATATGCATATTTCAAACTATTTTTACTGTGATTGTTGCTGTAACCAACCAAACCTTTCACATACCACTCTTGCCTTTTCAATAACTTTTATTTTATTACATTTACTGGTATCAAATAGCAGTTAATCCCTCTAGCTTAAAGTATTTAGGGTGATTGCCATCAAAGTTGGCTTTCAAGATGTGGAACGTAGTTCCTGATTTATTTTAGTATTCAAAGTTTGTTTCACCTAATATAGTGATTAAAAAACTGATTCTTTTAACCTTATTGTATTACACGTTTTACTGTATTACAATTTTTCAAAAAAAAAAAAAATCTGTATGGCTACATAGAAAAAAAAGAAAAAAAAAAGCTTATTGTGATTCTGTTGCGAGATTACCTAAATAATAAATAACCCTTGGCCTCAGTTGCTTATATAAAACACTTGCGGATATATTCTGTAGGTAGACAAAAATTTAGCAAGAATGCGCTTTTCACAGCTGGCGTATCTCTTGTTTTGTATAAAGCGAGATTTAGATTCAAGAGAATTCCAAATACGTGACGAGTAACTTATTAGTAAATAGGATGTGTATGGATTCTAAAAGTGATCTCAATGGAATGTAGATAAAACAATTTAAGATATACAATTTATTTTCTGTGTAGTCCAAACAACTTGGATTAGTTTACACAGAACAATGATATTAGGCAACTAAACAGAATAAATTAATAATTTTAATTTAAATCATTTTTTAGCCATGAGACATGGCTACAGCTGAAGTTCAGCTTTTTCTGAATGCCAGTGTCAATTGTAATAATAATTCTGTTTTTTAAAACTTCAAATGAAATTGGATGAAGCATGTTCCCCTTCCCCAAAAAATTAAAAAAAAAGGAAAATAAATAAAAAAAAAAGTATAAAAATATAAAGTTCTATATTTTAACAAGTTAAAAAAAAAAAAAAAAAAAAAAAAAAAAAAAATTGTGAAGAAATATTTTAGCATGAAGAAAGAATAATTTTGAAGATGGCAAACATTTTTTTTCAAATAATTTGGATGCAAAGAATACAGGTTTCAATAACCTTTCTACATCTGACAACCAAAACTGGTTTTCTCAAGTGATCACTCACTCAATGCTCACCAGGTTTTGCATTGCTTAACTGTTAGTAACCAAACTATGGAAAGAATTTGCAGATTAAAAAGCAATGCTAAGCGCAATAGCCAGTTTAAACCATTAGTAGGTCAAATTTTCTTTGTGATCTTACTTTTCTAAAACTGAAATGAGCAACCTGTAAACTTGAAATCATTACCATTGAGGCTGAACGGATTTCACGAGGAACTGAGCATTTTAGTTAAGAAAGCAAATATAAAGAAGTTAAGTAAAGTTAAGTAAAGTTAAGAATCAAATATAAAGAAGCCAGAGTTGAAAGAAAGAATTACTGTTTTCTGTCCTTTAGTAACATTTCTGTTGACCAATCATTTAAATATTCCCTATATTGTTTGGATATTTGAATCTCTTCTTTATATACTTGCTTTTAAAATGTTTCAGTTAATTTTGGGCCATTACTAGGTAAATTCTGTGATGAAAGTATTTTTGTCTTTCTTGAAAGCCATTGATATATTACGCAGATTATTTCTTTCATCTCCGTAGAAAGAATTTTGATTTTTTCAATCAGCAAGTATATGAAGAGATATAATTGTTCAATTTTGTGTTTGTTAATAACTTCTTAAATTCCTTATAGATATGCCTACATATCTATTTTTTTTATTTTTAAGTACTGTACACTCTTCAAAATATGAAGTGCAGTAAATCAGCCTTTAAATTTCATTTTCAACAATTCTCAAAAAGACATTCATCTTTGATGAAATGAAATAACAAAATGGTTATCACCAAAATTCTAATATAAAAAAATGTTGTTTTCTAAAATTGTGGGGAAAAAGTATTTAAAACTTGTCAAGAAATTATACATAACCAGCCATACAGTTTTATGAAAAAAAATACACTGAAATCTTTTTATAATTTAAACACTCCAAATTATAATATTTTTGGATTGCTTGTCATTTTTGTTTTCTTTATGTAATTTGTTGAAATGCAGTACATTAATGCTATCTAGCAATTTTAAGCCAAACGATAACCAGTTTTTACCATTGCAAAAAAAAAAAAAAAAAAAAATTCACTTTCTCATGACTCAACATTATTTAAAATTCTCATCCATGTGACTGATTTGCAAGAATCAGTATGTTAATTTGGGATATGCATTACAAACTAACTATTGAAAATAATTTCTCAACTCTGTCTTTTTTCTTAAATATGATAAACATGGTGTAATTTGCCATTAAATTATATCAACATAAAATATGGCTGATCTTGGTCAACAGACAGGGGCGATAATTTAGCATTCAGTTATTTTTTAAAGAATTTTTAACTATTCTGATTATTTCACAAACATTATCATTAACAGTTCTTATATCTTTCTTTTAGCAAGGAAATAATTAAAATTAATCTCTCAATGCCGAGAGAGAGAGAGAAATAAAGCCCTAATTCATTAAATTTAGTTGAGGTAAAAAAAATGTGAACAGTTAAGAAAAATCACCTTAGAAAGACTAGATTTATAAGCTTCATGTCAAGATGAGAGTACAGTCCTAAATGTTGGTATTTAAATAATTAGTTAATCAAACACAGCAGTATTAAGGAATAAAAAAAAACTTTTCCTTTCCCATCTGCAAGGACAGGACAATAAGCTGATGTCTTTGCTGAACACAGTCCGCGTGGTTGTCATGATTGCTGCGGTCATTAAGTTGTAAGAACATTAGACAAGCCTGCCAATGAACTCCACACCTGGGTATTTTTCCTTCAGCTGTGGCCATTGCACGAGGATGTGGTCAATAATAGGGAGGAGGAGGCGAGCGGACAGTGACAAAGTTTGCACTCGACACAGGCTTTCCACGTAGACAATGTTAATATCCAACAGAAGTATATGCTGAAGAACAAAATGGTTGACAGAATTATCATTATTTTATTATTATACTACCAGTGGTAGTCGGACTCATTTTTAGACGAGTTTTTAAGTACAAAAGTTTTTTTTAGAAATGAGAAGAAAGAATTAGAAAAGAACTTAGTGGAATTGGCAAAAATGTCCAACAAACGTAATTGACAAAGTTTTCACTAAATAATATGAAAGAAAAAAAAAACAACAGGGCAAAATAGTAGTAAGCAAACAATATATCAGTCAGTTAAGTGCCATATGTGATACATGTTTGGGCGATCATGTCTCGAAAGAGACATAACTGACTGGGCAGAAGATTATCCCGCAGTCGGTTGCCATTGCTTTCTGCGGTAGACTGGTTGCCGACCAAGGCTATAGAACCCAATCTGTCCTGTTATTTGACTCATTGCTAAAGGGGGAAGAGATTTATTATATTATTAAGTAATAATTAGTGGGGGATCAGTTTATTACTTCATATCAATATATAACTGATCCCCCACTTTATGTCCAGTAGAAGTCTTAATTATGTTTCCAACTATTATAGTCAGTCAGTCAGTCAGTGAAGTGCCATACGTGATACACGCTTTGGGCGATCATGTCTCGAAAGAAATATGACTGGGCAGAAGATTATCCCGCAGTAGGTTGCCATTGCTTTCTGCGCTAGACTGGTTGCCGACCAAGGCTATAGAATCCAATCTGTCCTGTTATTTAACCTATAACTGAAAGGAAGAGACGGATTAATACCTTTCCCGAGGGTATTTACATGTAAGTGAATGCAATGAATTCAGCTGGAATTCAAACTTGGCTACCCGATTTCTCGTTCCGAGCTGATATCCAATGCACTACAATGCACATCCATCGAAAAAAAAAACAAATACACAAATCATAACTATGGCAAGCATTAGTAATAAGGCGAAAATTTCACAAAGAACGATGTTCGCACATGAAAAGGATACTGACCCAGTTAGCTGGTGCCTGACAACACATAGGCCATGCATACCTTCAGACCTGTTACTGGCAGTTGTTTGCCTTCAGGAAAAATTCCATAAGCAAAAAGACAAGCTAAATATAAGAGAATACTGTCAATACAACGACACACAACACTGGGCTTTCAAGTGTCCGACATTACATCTATCCAAGTTAGGAATGATGGACCTCAAAGTAAAATAAATTTTTTGGTTATTTGTCGATTGTTGTCGAGCCCTTAGCTGTCAGTGAAGTTGTGAACGAATTTTTAGCACTCTATGCCCTAGTCAGGTTGATGACTGAAGTTCTCAAGTGATAGTCTGCCATATTTATAGCAAAATTGGTGTTAAAAAATAAGTGTTAAAATTGGCGTTAGAAAATTGTCAAGAGGTGGAGGGGGTGATTATCTAAAAATATATATATATATATATATATTTCCTGCCCCCAGTGTAGGGAAGAGGATTAAAAAATTATATTTTATTTTTTGTGGTGGGCTGACTAGAGGGTGTTGTACATTATTTATGGGGCTGGTGTGGCGGAGAAAATTGGGTGTGTGTGTATTTATATAATATATATTCTTATGCTATAGTTATTGTGGTAAAATGAGGGGTGCAGAAATTAAATTGAAGTTATAAAATTATGAAATTATAAAATAGAATTGTTGGTGAGGAGACCGATTGAAGGACGGGCTAAGTAAATAGCAGATGGGTTAATTCATTAGATTCTTTTTGGAGTCGATGGTTGGTTTTCGATTTCTTCTTTTGATTGCCTCCAAAAAGCATAGTTTGATGATGTTGCAGGTGGAGGCAACAATTCTGAATGTGAAATGTGCACGGCATATTTGTTGGTGATAATGTAACGAGCTATTGTTGTTTGATATATGTTCGGTCGCTCGTACATGTAGTTGCCGTATCGTGCTTCCTACGTATTTAATTGGAGTAGATAGATCTATCTATCGCCCGGTTCACACTCCACGTCGATTGAACAAGTTAAGAGGCTCATCCCTTGTTCCCTGTTTAGGATGTGGTTTCTGGCTTTCTCTTTTCTAATCTTTTCATTATTACGTAGCCCCCTGCACATCAGTGGCGTTACCACCTTGCTCGGGGGTGATACAATTAAAAAAAAAAAAAAAAAATTCTTCCTGACATTCGCCACACGTTGCAATATACACATATCTTTCTATGGTATAATTTGGGGTCATTGATGAGGCAGTTGTTTTTTGTGCACGGTGTGGTTTGGTCTTTGCTTAGCAGGTTGTGTAAGATTCTTGACCACCTATATACCCGTGCGTTTATATTGTTCCGCCTAAAGATATTGATGATTTTTGTGTCGAACATCAATTTTGCTATAAAAATGGCAGACTATCACTCGAGAACTTCAGTCATCAACCTGACGAGGGCGTAGAGCGCCGAAAATTTGTCCACAATTACACTGACAGCTAAGGGCTCGACAATAAGTGACAAATAAACAAATAAATCAACAATGCTGCTCAAAAGGAATATGAATACGTTGAAAAATAAATTTAACGACAACTTTACAAGTGACTTCCATTAAAATGAGCTTACACAGGCCAATAAACATCTGCTCAGCATATATATCCCCCACCCATGCTAAATGAACCTGTAAATGAAGCCGTGAAGCCGAAATTGATAAAATCATGAAGCGACTCCTTGCACCTTTTATGATATTAGGGGACTTTAACTGTCACATCGCCATATCGAGTTCTAAGGACACAAAACAAAACGAAAGGACCTTAAAAACAACAATTAATAATGATTTATGCATTTATAATAAAAAGCCAACTTACATAAATTAATTTACCGGCTGCTACTCAGCAATAGACTTAAACCCTATGTGATCCACCCAATGTGATTTACATGGATTTCACTTGGGATGAACTGGCAGACACATGCAATAGCAATCACTTGTTAATCCTTCTACAAAACTTAGAACAGAATGAAAAAGATCCTCTCCAGTAAAAAATTAGGTGGAGCAAATTGGGCCAAATTTAAAATTCAATCTTCTGAAGAACGAGTTCATGTAAAAAACTTCAAAGCCTTAAAACATTTCACAGAAATCCTCATTCGTATAACAAAAAAATGCATTCCAAAATGTTCAGTGCTGCCAAAAAAAAGACAGACCCTGGTTCGATGATATATATATATATATATACTAGCAGTATAGCCCGGCATTGCTCGGGTGTAATGAAAGCTTTAAAACTAATCCATGGTCCTGGAGCTCAGATTCTTTGGACGTTGGCACGAAAGACTGAAAAGCAATAGTTATTTCCAGTTAAAGCGAAACTGTAGACTGAAAGAAAAATGAATGGATGTAAGTCAAATTTTGATTTCCTGGTATCGATATCAAATAATTTTTTTTTGTAGTAAACTGAATTTTGAAGGCTAAATAAGTCCTCTGAGTAAATGGTATCATGGCTGAGACTAAGAACTACAATTATACCTACTTAGAGCCAAACCCGAAGCAAAATTTAAAATAAAAGGACTGAAAAAATACAGACATACAGGCAGATAAACAGACACACACAGAAACATCTTGCCTTTTATATATATTATCGATTTTCTGCACTATTGTAGGAACTGCAACCTTGAAACTTCTTTGTCTATGAGTGTATGAAATTTGATTAAAATCGGACCACTCCTTCTATAACCCGATTTTTTCGATTATCGATATTTATTGGGGGTACGTCAACACAAAACCTAGCTAAGAACACTCACAGACGCTTATAGTACAACTGTGTAAATTTTCAAGAAAATCGGCTCAGCCGTTTCGGAGTCTATAGGTAATGTTCACACACAAAGTTCCATTTATAAATAAGTTTAGATCAAGAAGCATCAGGCTGAAAAGAGCAGCTTTGAGAAGATTTAACAAATGACCTACAACCTCTAATTTGCTGCAATTTAAGTAACTCAGAGCAACTGAAATGTGGTTCTACAAAGGATGCTGCAAATATCATGGATCGATCAATGATGAGGTTTTGGAAATGATGGCAATGAAAAGGAAATTAATACTAAGCATCAGAAAGAGTCAGCTAATGTTCCTGGGACATGTAATGAGGAAGGAGGGCTTGGAGAACCTGATACTAACAGGCCAGATAGAGGGCAAAAGAGACAGTGGAAAGCAGCGGATAACATATTTGAAGGATCTAATCAGATGGATGATTTGACGAGGGTTGCATGGTGTAACAGGAGAAGGCGTGCTAAGAGCCACCAGGGATAGGGAGATGTGGAAGGCCATGATCGCCCACGTCCTGAAGGGACAGGGCACATAGAAGAAGAAGAAGAAGAGCAAAAAGCAAGGAAAATAAAGAAACCAAAAAAAGAATGCTGGAAAAACTATCTACAAACTCAATTATGCTACAAAAACAAAATCTGTTTTTAAATATTAATTGCTACAATTTTTGGGTAGTGTGGATTTTTGACAATGACATGTATTCGTGCTGAGCAACACAGATGTTTTGAAATTTGAAAAAGAATGTGTTTTGTTGAAAATGTCAGGTGGATGCAACACATTTGGATTTAGAATTTTTATTACGACTGGCGAGGTGAGAAGGGGTCGACGCCCCGATGTGTTACACAGTGCATCGAAGGCTGCAAGTCTTAGTGGGGACAACTTTATATGTTACGTCAGCTGACACAGATCAGTTTGAATTTTGTGTGTTGACTTGATCAGTCATGGATAGCATTCGAGTTGTCAACTCTGCGTGTGCCACCTCCCAACAAAACACCGACTCCACCACATGTCAATGAAAAGAGAAGAATAAAAATATATTGTTTTTATATGTCCGTGTCGACATTCTTTTTATCAGCAAAGCCAAGAAGATTCTCAATTTCAAGTCTGACCCATTTTTCATAGACGTGAAATATATGCTCAGAAGTACATATATAACACTGTCTGGAATATGATAAAGAAAATGGCAAGCAAATACCAAACACTGCAAAGCATCTCTTGATAAATGACTAAAATAACCAGCAAAAAGCATATCGCTGACCAACTACCCAAAACAATCTCTAAGAATTTATTTGCCTGGAATTTTAGCCGACAGTTTTGAAAGTTCAAATCAAAAGCAGAGGAAAAAAAAACCCCCACAAAAAACTAAACTTTAAATCAAATAAACCGAGAGCTATAACCTATCATTCACACTAGAATAACTAAATTAATCTTTAAAGAAAGCCCACAATACAGCTGTACGTCCAAATGATATCCATAAATTCTTAAAGCTGCTACCCAACGATGCTCCCTATATGTCGATAACTTTATAATGATGTACAGATCTCAACATATGCATACTATAGAAGAATAACTTCAACAAAGCCTCGATAAAACACACAAATGGGCTATTGAAAATGGTTTTACTTTCCCAAAATGAAAACCAAATACCTACGTTTCTGTAAATTAAAAAAATTGCACAATGACCCCTGTTTAAAACTAGATGAAGCAGAAATCCGAGTAGAGGAACAACACAAGTTCGAAGGCATCATCTTTGATAAAAAAAATTAACATTCATTCTCTATTTAAAATATTCCAAATTAAAATGTAGTAAAGACCTCCAACTTCTTAATGGGGAGCAGATTGATAAATATTAATTAAATTCTACAGATCACTACTTCACTCAATGTTGGATTATGCTAGTTTTATATATGGGGTAGTCAGAAAACCATACCTAAAGACTAAATGCAACCTTTCATCAAGGCCTCAGCCTAGGGCTTTGAGAAAGATATTAATCTGTCTCTTCCCTCCAGTTATGGGTTAAATAATAGAACAGATTGGGTTCTATAGCCTTGGCTGGCAACCAGTCTACTGCAGAAAGCAATGGCAACCTACTGTGGGATAATCTTCTGCCCAGTCAGTCATGTCTCTTTGGAGACACGATCGCCCAAGCGTGTATCATGTATGGCACTTAAACTGACTGACTGTACATACTACCACAACCCATTCATAGATCTTAAAAAAGAAAGCATGTCCTATATGTGTGTGGCATACCAAAAGCCATTCACCATTAAACAGATACTGACAAACCGCAGCAATTTTAATTCAATCCGCTACTAAACAACAAACTTAACAGGAACATTTCAAAATGATCCAATTTACATATTTCAGTTTCTAAGAGAAATTAAACTGATTTCAAAAATATAATTTATAAAAATGTAACCATAACAGTTTTACTATTTAAAATGATTGTTTAAATAGAAGGCTTTATTTAGAAAAACATTGAATTTTGGCATTGGGTTGGTATGCCGTAAAACAAACAAAATATTTTATAGTAAAAATGAAAACATGACATACATTTTGTCAAAACAAAACAATTTTCTATGATTAATCTCATTTCTTGTAAGGAGAAACAAGTTTTTTCTTCTCATCTGATTTTCTAAGATTATTTGATAATGAACAAAGCAGCTCATAATAATTATGAAATAATGTCATTATCTTGAATTAATTACAAAGTTTGAATTTTCTATATTTAGACCTTGGCATTAAATAATCCACACACATTGATATACCTCTAAAGAAAAACAACCAAATCATTTTTTTTAATAGCCAATGTTGGGCATTAATTAGTTTTATTGTATCAGAGAGAGTGATGATGACTGTGTTACCCAGCTTGTTCAATCATTGAAACATAAAAGGTGTGTCACTGGTTGTAAAAAGAACTTCTGAAAGTGCAATAAAGAAATAAATTTAGCTTACCTTCAAAAAAAGTCCAGCAAAACACAACGGAATGCACGTGCCTGGACCATTGCATAAAATCTGAAGAAAAACAGATGCTTATTAAAAAAGGCAGAAAACAAAATCAACATTTTTAATGCAAAAAAAAAAATGTTGATTACAGATTTGTCGACATCAAAACAAAAATATATTCAGGAGTAATTTTTAAGAAATTAATGAATTTATTTTTAATCCAACAATTTTATTAATTCAGACATTTTTAGTGGATATCTGTGTTTTATTAGAACTGCCATTTGTTTAATGACAAACAAAGTGTGTATTACTCCAAAAAACCTAATAAGGAAAATCCACTCAATCAGCTGGGACTTTTTTTTAAAAATCAGTAAAGCCACTAAGACACAAGAGGCTACAGAGTCAGAAGGGAGTTCCATAAGTGAGAAGTGCAAGAAAAACTGTTAGCATAGAATTTATGATTACATCTAGCCAGCTCAACTGTAAATTGATGTGATCTTGACACCAGTTTAGTACTGTGCTTAAATTCAAAAAGTCTAGGTACCACAGTGAGGTAAGTCCCCATTAATGAGGCCACCTGTTTGTTGTAGTTGGCAGATGTAATGACTAAGACTGAAAACCTGGAAGCTGAGCAGTATGTGTATAAGTTTTCACGTGACAGACAACACTCCTATTTAGTCCTTATTTGTACTTGATGTGTTGCCAGAGAAAAGCCCAATCTGATCAACTGGCTGGTCATGTCAAGCACTAAGAACCTATGTAATTAGGCTTGACATTGTCTCAAACAAATTGCATAACAATCAAACACCCAATCCTTTATTATTTTTTAAAGTGTCAAAAGGTCATAGTTGAGGGTCAATCAAGTCAAAGTGAAAGAAACTTTGACCACTATTTCAAATTAAGGCATCAAATCTTTGGTGTACTGAAGCACAAAATTAACAGGGATTCAAAAGACTTCCCATGACATGAGTATACTGGTGGATGTATCCTTGCCTTGACTAAAGTGAATGGTTTCAATTTGTCAGTAAATTCTCAATAGTAAGTGGACTCCATAGTGAAACTCTGTGGAAAAAAAAAAAAAATTTCCGTTACTCTGATTAAGAAATCCTAATGAAATTCATAAGTGCATTTTAGGTGCTAGTAAGGTGACAGTATGGTGTGCTGTTTCATTTCATCATCGAACCTTATTTTTTTGAAAATGAACAGGGGATCTCAATCTCTGTCTCAACAGCAGATTTCAAGAATGCATTCACACAGGAGGATGCCATCTACAAGACATAATTAAAAAAAAAATTAAAATACCATAATTTTTTTTTAAAATAGCATATTTTAAAGTTTCAACTATTTGAATAAAATATTTTTCATCCATTACTCTTGGCTTTATTGGATTTTAAAAAGTTCCCAGTTTTTTGAGTCACCCTATATATTGATGTACCTACCATTGAGTATCTTATATTAGGACATAAGAAAAAGAAAAAATAATTGAAACCCCTGAGCATAATAGGAAGGAAAGTTATATATATATATATATATATAAATATATAAATAAATGGCGAAAATGTAGTTTTAAGCTATGTTATATTCATGAATAAAAGTGCTCAATATTGCTCTCACTATGAAAGTGAACACTGAGGTTAACATGAAGGCAACAGTGTTTTATGCCTGAAGATTGCAGGTAAGCATGAAACAGGCTACCTTATATATATATATATATTTTTTTTTTCTAAACATATACTATAAAATATAAGAGACAATGAATGTCTATTATGTTTAATCATAAGCCGTTCTAAATATATATTATAAAAAATTCAAAACAATTGACCTTATAGTCTCCTTTAACTCTACAAGCATTCAACTAAATCCTCTATAGAAAACCAATGTAGTGTATCAGTTTACATGCCCGTTCAGAGATTCTATCTCTAGTACTAATAATAAACCAATTACATATATTGATTTTACGACATCCACACTCCCCCGTAGACTTACCTGTCACTTTTCTGATCAGAGTAAAATCAAACAACATTTCTTAGATTTTAGTCAACAATACAATAATCCTTACTCATATACACAGTAAAAAGAACCTTCAGATATTGGAGGCCATCTACATTAAATCCTAACAACCCACACTTAATAAAATCACGTTTAAATCTGGTCATAACACATTATATTGCACTTAAATATATGGTTCTGTTATCATTTCGAGCTCTCACACGGTGTGATGTCATAGAACTGCATTGCAAATTTATGAACTGCGTTTGCTATTTTTGGTAACTGTTATTGTTGTTTAGCATTATTTTTGATCGATACTCATATTTAAGTAGATATTCTGTTTTCTATAATCAAACAGTAGAAATATTTATTTATTTCTACTGGCCTGATTATTTACGATAAATTTCTATTACAAAAATAAATTTCTGTTACAAAAAATGTGTGTCATTCGGCAAGATTTGAACCTGCAACCCATATCCATATAGGGGAAGCCACCAATTGATCTGGCGCATCTTAGACCTTTCGACCAAGAATGACCAACAGTCTAAACAAAAACAAATCAAGCCTATATATTTACACACACACATACTGTTTGATTATAAAAAACAGAATATCTCCTTAAATACGAGTATCAATCAAAAATAATGTTCAAACAAATCATTTCAAATTGTTGGTTATTTATAACCATTTCGTTAATCTTCGTTAATTCCCGTAACACACACACATTATATATATATATATATATATATATAGATAGATAGATAGATATAAAGTGTGTGTGCCGCGTGATGTGAATAATCACTGAATTAAAAGTAAGAACGTTATTTTTTTACTTAGAAAGGGAGAGAACTTGTCTTGGAACATTACGCAGTATTCTCCCTTGCATCATTAATACCACGTCATCATTACTCAAGTTCATTTATTTATGCTTTTTCATCGTAACTATTCACTATTCAGACATTTGTTTAGAGAAGGCAAAGTTTCAAATGGTTAGACGTGATTTTTTTTATATCTCTTAAAACTATTATGGCTCTAGATTAGAACGGCAATTACAGAAATAAATTTGGTTGACTGTTTAATTTTTTTTCTTTGTAATTTGTGGATGTGCAATACCACACACTCCTGAATGACTTCAAACTGCAGAAAACAATACACTGACAGTGTGAGAAACAAATACGAAGAACAAATGGGAAATGGAAATTCGAAATGGGACGCACTTAAAGAAGCGCTAGTGCCATCAGCAAACGACATGGTTCCAGAGGAAATCAGATGCAGAAGAAAAAAACTAGTAGATGACAGAAGAGATTCTTGACATGATGCAAAGGAGACAGAAAACGATGCCAAGACATGGAACAGAATACAGGAAACTACAAAAGGAAATAAGAACCAAGTGTAGACAGACTAAAGAGGAATGGTTCAAAAACAAATGTGCCGAAGTAGAGAGACTGAGCAAGACGAATAAAGGAGACATGCATAAAGAAATAAGGGAACTGACAGGACAAAAAAACCTGCTCCTCAACAGGATGTATAAAATCCAAGGATGGAACGATCATATTTGAGAAAGAGGAAATACTCCAGCAATGTGAAGAATATATAAAAGATCTCTTCCACGACAAGAGAGAGGAACCGATAGTAAAAAAAAAATGCTAACGGACCGGAAACATTAAAATCTGAAGTGAAAACTGTAAGGGCCAAACTGAAAAGAAACAAAGCAGCTGAACCAGACAGCATTGTAATAGAGATATTGACAGCCTTAGAAGATTTTGGCATAGAGAAAATTACAACTGTGGTGTAATACCAGATGGCCTAAGCAAATCAATTTTCATAGCTCTGCCTAAAAAGCCAGGTGCAATCGAATGTGAACTCCACCGAATATGGCAGTGAATGTAAGACAATATCATCAAAGATGAAGGAAAAACTTGAAGCAACTGAAATGTGGTTCTACAGGAGGATACTGTGAATATCATGGATCAAGCATGTAAGCAATGATGAGGTCTTGGAAATGATGGAAATGAAAAGGAAATTAATACTGAGCATCAGGAAGAGACAGCTGAAATTCTTGGGACATGTAATGAGGAAGGAAGGCTTGCAGAATCTGATACTCACAGGCTAGATAGAGGGAAAAAGAAACAGGGGAAAGCAGAGGAAAACATATTTGAAGAGTTTGAGCAGGTGAATGGTAGAGTGGGGTTTGGGTGAGGTAACAGAAGAGTTTGTTAAGAGCCACCAGGGACATGGAAAGCCATGATTGCTTGAAGGGACAAGGCACATAGAAAAGAATATTTTGTGGATCAGATCAATAATAAAACTAGGGAATTTATTTATAAAAATTACTACACAAAAGAAGTGAATAACAAAAAAAAATTGGTGATAAAAAAGAAAAGAAATTTTAACCAGAAGCACGCAAACAATGATACAAATTATGTGCTATATATTCGATAAGTAACTTGTTACCACCTAGTGACAGTGTATTACTGTAAAAAAAAAACAAAAAAACAATACTTAATCTAGGTACTTTCACTAAATTGATGAAAAAAAAAAACCCAAAAAAACAAAAAAAAACAGCATAGTATGAAGAAAAAAGGCCCCAAACTTAAAAAACTTTCCATTAAAATGTTTCTGTTATTATTAAGAGAAAAGATTTTTTAATTATGCTTAAAATTTTTTAATCCTTTCTAACACATTTGAAATTTTGGTAGAAAAATCTTGTTTTGATTTCCGTAAGTGGGTAGCCGAATCGTTACAAGAGTTTACAATGGAAAATGCAATATTATGTCACTCACTTTTCTTTTCCCTGGTAAAAAACAAAGTAAAACCTTATTTATTGTGACTGGTGTTACGTTATCAAGAGCTTTGTTTAATTGTTCTAGTGCTTCATTAACTCGAAGTCTAAGTGAGGGGATGGCTGTTGATTTATTTCTATGGAATTGTATATATTGAGGCTCATATATTTTTTGGTCTGCTAAGTTATTTGGATTAGATTGTAGTTTTAGTGCCTATTGGAGAGATTAATTTCCCTTTTTATCAGAAATGCAGGTGGTTTATTGGCTTCTATATAGAGACTTTCCATGGGTGAGGTCTGGAAGGCTCTGAGACTTAATCTTGGTCTTTGATTTTGTAGGGTTTGTTGTTTCTTAAGATAGAATTGACAAGTCGTACATAATGCATCCATAATGCAATTTTGACCTGACGTGTGACCTATATATTCTTTTTGGTCAGTTTTGATACTACTTTTCTCATTAAAGAGAATATAGTATTATTCTTTATTGTTTGCAATGAATGTAAGTCTTTCTTGTTCCAAAATGTTTTTATGTTTTTGAAATTTAAGAGTGTAGTGATTTGTTGAGGAAATTCTTGGAAATTCTATGTTAGCTATTTCTTTTTTTTTTCCACTGCATTCATCTTCATTTGTTTTGGTTAAGTGGACTGTTGCAGTTTGTGATGTTTTTCCATTAATTTTTCTTATTATTTCCCATGTTTTATTTATCAGGATTTTGTTGTTTAGTCTGGAGTTGTAGTTTTGCCAAGATTCTCTCTTAGATTTTTTAATTATACAGCATGCATTTGTTCAAGATTGTTTGTAGTTTTATAGATTGGCTGAGGTTGAGTTGTGTAAAAATATGTTAAGCATTTCTTTCCTGGTTTTAACTGCTTCTTTGCATTCTGCTGTAAACCAGGATTTTGATTTAGTGTGTGGTTTAAAAAGAAGATTTGGATATTATTTGTCCTGCTATTTGTGTTAGTATGTTTGTAAAGGAGACTATTAGTTCTAGTTCACTGAGAACTTCCACGTTGATTTGAGATGAGCAGAGTTCATTGAATTTTAGCCAGTTAGCTTTGTAAAGTGGCCATTTTAGATTCCTTTCTTCTTGCTTGCTTATATTGAGGAATACAGATGAATGGTTACTACCACATTGATCATCATGAACTTTTCATTGAAAGTCCATAAAAATTGATGAGGAGCATAGGATTAGGTAAATAGCTGATATAGATGTGGTACCTGAGTATGTGTGCATTTGGTTATTAAGAATACATAGATCAGATGATTCTAGTAGAGATTGCCTAATTTTACCAGTTTGATTATCGTCTTGACAGCCCCAAATTTATATTTAATGTTTTTCATAAGTATGACTATTGTAGAGAGCAAAAAAGAAAAAATTCCCTAACTTGGCTAGCAAAATCACCTAGAATTCTATAAAAGAAATTTGCAACTAGGTGTGAAGCAAATATTCAACCAACAATAGGCCTCACCTTGGAAAAACTAGAGAATCAAAGAAAGAAATTCTCAAGCCTATATTAGAAATAAATAATCAACCACTGAGAAGCCTCACTTTTGGGAAATTAAAGAAAAAGAGAAGAAAGAAATTCATGAGCTGATGCAAGAAAATAATATTGGAGGAATACAGATGAATGGTTACTACCACATTGATTCATCATGAACTTTCCATTGAAAGTCCATAAATATTGATGAGGAGCAGAGGAAAAGGAAGCGGTATTTTCAGTGCAGAGGCTTATGCAATAGAGCTTGCTCTCAACATCAAATAGAGGAAAAATTTCTTAAATTTTCCCACTATCCATCCTAACAATTTTAAAAGAAAAAAAAATCCAACAACCCAAACTTATCAAACTATTATGCAAAATTCATGTTACTTGCAAACATACAGGCATCAAACGATGTTCAATTCCTAGCCACATTGGAGTGGAATGTGACAGTAAAGCAGACCTAACAGCCAAACCAACTTTAGATGTGGATGTTCACTTAAAGACTAAAATCCCATCCACTGACTTTAAGGAAGTCATTAGCAAATATATTCAAAAGAAATGGCAATGGTGTTGGATGACAACCCATACAAACTCTTTTATAATTTAGCCCAAACTAGGAGAACGAATGTTGGCTTTCAGAAAACCTAAAAATAAAAAAATAATATTGGCCTGCTCATGCATTGACCACACAATAATAACCCATTCATACTTAGTAAACAACGAAGATCAACCAGTGTGATAAGCATGTAAAATAGCATACACTATTAAACATATTAACCAAGTCTTCAGTCCTTGCTCTCTCAACAGAAAAATGTTATAATATAAAACAACATGTATGAGCTGTTCAAGAATGTCAAAGTGAAAATTTGTATTATCTAAACTTATTTATAAATGGAACTTTGTCTGTGTGTGTGTGTGTGAGTATCTGTTACCTATAGACTCCGAAACGGCTGAACCAGATTTTCTTGAAAATTTACACAGTTGTACTATAAGTGTCTGTGAGTGTTCTTAGCTAGGGTTTGTGTCGAGGTACCCCTGATAAATATCGAAAATCGATAATCGAAAAACCGGATTATAGAAGGAGTGGTCCAATTTTAATCAAATTTGATACACTCATAGACAAAGACATAAGAAACGATATTCAGAAGTTTCAAAGTTGCAGTTCTTACAATAGTGTAGAAAATCGATAATATATATACATAAAAGGCAAGATGTTTATGTGTGTGTGTGTGTGTGTGTGTGTCTGTTTATCTGCCTGTATGTCTGTATTTTTTCAGTCCTTTTATTTTAGTTTTTGCTTCAGGTTTGACTAAGTAGGCATAATTGTAGTTCTTAGTCTCAGCCATGATACCATTTACTCAGAGGACTTATTTAGCCTTCAAAATTCAGTTTATGACGAAAAAAACTTATTTGATATCAATAGCAGGAAAGAAATCAAAATTTGACTTACATCCATTCATTTTTCTTTCAGTCTACGGTTTTGCTTTAACTGGAAATAACTATTGCTTTTTAGTCTTTCATGCCAACGTCCAAAGAGTCTGAGCTCCAGGACTATGGATTAGTTTTAAATCTTTCATGACACTCGAGCAACACCGGGCTATACTGCTAGTTTCTTAAAAAAGTGGGCCTCTACCAATAAATTTAAACCAAATGAGAATGTCAATAAAATCATTTTCTCTACAAGTTGTATACCTGAAAGGAATACATCAATGACACCAGATTCTTGACAAAAACCCTCTTTACAAAAATACATCAATTAAAAACCTGATCTACAAAGTGATTTCTTATAGAGAATACATACTCTAGTCATACTAATCTATCCTAAAAGCTCTTGTTAGCATTAAATAACCCATTGAGGTTGATAAACTGTAAAAAACAAAACAAACCCTAACCAACTTACTCATTTGTCTCATCTTCTAATAATCTATCCAAATTGGGAGGATTGGGCAGCTCCAGTCGACGTAGATTTTTGATAGTTGTAAAGATAAAACATTGCAGGTGGAGTCAAGAACTTTCTGAAGAGGTATAAGGAACCAACCAATTTCTAGCATCTTTAGTGATGGTCCATATATACGAGTTCTGCTTGTAGTGGGTTTGAGTCCCAGTAGATGTTCAAAGAGAGGAGCCACACTGAGAGTACAACTTAGCCAATATGATCTACCAATATAAAGGAGCTGATTGTCTGTCCAGCATACACTGTTTGAGTATTAGTGAATTTGAAATAAGACATTGGAATAATGCATTCTCCTCTCAGTCAGTCTGGACAATCTCTACCCTGAGCTGAGCAATAGATTCAAATTTGAAGACAAAAAAAAACTTCAGTAATAAATAAAATTGTTTTCAAAGTTTTGTTTGTTTATTTTTAAAATTCTGTAGAAATATTTTTAGGTCCATCATTGAATTAAAATATTGTAGAAATATAAGGAAATGGAGTGTTAAGCCTGAGGGAAACATGAAACCGGTAACAGTTTGTTCTTTTAACAATTAAGGGAAAACAAGCAGAGAAGAGAGAGAACAGGAAGAAATAATAAAAAAAGATTCGCGATGAGTGGGGTAAGTGCCTCAAAAAGCACAGCACGATGGATATTACACAACTAAATCCACACAAAAGAACAGCTTTACATGATACTGAATCTCCGACATTAACCAAAAGCAAACACTGACTGGTTTTCACATTGCTTTTATTGACATGAGATGGTTGTCAACAACCAGGATTGGAACAAGTTGCAGAGTGGCCCATATCTGGATATACCAAGTTGTTCTGCTGTTAATGGAGAAACTCAGACATGACTGTCTTTGGCAAAGATGTTCACATATGATGTGGAAGCCTTTTTTACATCTGTATTTATACACATCTGCCATACACATATACAAACACACACATTTTCAGTTAAATGGACATCTGAATGGTGAGGGCTAATTTCTTTGTCTAACAATAAACCCTGGGTGACAAGACAAAAGTATAAACCAAAATATGTGGCTCTGAGAAGCCATTTTCACGACTCTCTCTGTATTTTAACTGAATATATCTTCTAATAAATGTAGTACAAGTTGTCGTCGACTTACAATGTTCGACTTTACGAATGGATGCCAGCATACACTCACATCCACAAGGAAGCCAAAAACATGCTCGGATTGAAAGCATTTAAGGATATAAGCCTACTGCTTGATGGGAACATTGCAGAGTTTTATCACTGTAGCCTTTTCTTGGCTGATCACTCAGAAAATCCACGAGCATTCAAGAATGCAAACATGCACACGCTGCCTTTCTTTGCCTTTTGTTCTAAATGTAAAGCAAGAATGACACACTTTATCAAGACCAACTTCTGAATTGTTTTATTCTTCAATTTCATGGATATTGTTTGAAGAAAGAAATTCCTTTCATATTTTTACTAGCAGTATAGCCCGGCGTTGCTCGGGTGTAATGAAAGCTTTAAAACTAATCCATGGTCTTCGAGCTCAGACTCAGCCTAAAGAATATTTGTGTGAAGTTTGGTGAGAATTGGATAAAAATTGTGGATTTGTATAAAAAACATACAGACAGACTGATAGACAGACACACACACACAAACATCTTGCTTTTTATATATATATATATATATATATATATATATATATATATACAGAGAGAGAGAGAGAGAGAGAGATGTAATTTTAAACTTTTACGATGCTCATTTTTGTTTCGGAGTTAACTATTTGCCTATACATAGGGCCATAACAGGTGCTACCCCCCCAGAAGAGGAGGAGGAAGAGTCAGAAAGAAAATTTATCAGTAAGGATTTATTGAAGGTTTATTTCTATTGGATAAATTCCATGCACATTTTGAAGGAATGAACCCAAACATTTAACAATTTTTAAGGATTGAACAAATGGCACACGATACGATCCAGAAACAAACACATAAGTATTTTATATTTGTATATATTTTGATACATTTTGCGTCTAAGATGTTTTGTTATATTTTAACAAATAATTTAACCCAATGTTTAGTTAAACCTGACAAATGTAAAAAATAAGAAACCAATGAACAAAGAGATGATAAAACTGGCATCAAATGTAAAGAAACTGCAAAAATTAGAAGTAAAACAATAAGATGGAAAAATTAATTACAAGCCAACTTTATGATATGACCTGGAAAGGGAGATATATATATATATATATATATCATTCGAGTTAGTTAAGTGGTTAGGCAAATGTAATCGGGTAGAACAATCTAGTAAGTAGATTGTATGGTACACGTCGTATGCAGTATTCTGAGATGTAGGCATAGTCAATAGTTGTAGACCAATAGCAGAAGACCTCTAGTGGTAGACCAATAGACCTCCTTGCCTTCGTCTGTATTTATGGCTGACACCAGCCAATCACATTCCAGTGAGGGGGGGGGACCAAGGTGTATACATATTCATTACATAATAAGTCAACATAACCTGTATTTTAAATGGTCAGATAAAATTACAAATTTAAATCATTTGTCTGTTACTGATAAGCACTGTGGTATCACACTGCATTATCCAATGAAAGTACCGCTGCATCACACTGCGTTATCCAATGAAAGTACCGCTGCATCACACTGCATTATCCAATGAAAGTACCGCTGCATCACACTGCGTTATCCAATGAAAGTACCGCTGCATCACACTGCGTTATCCAATGAAAGTACTGCTGCATCACACTCCAATATCCAATGAAAGTTCCAGGTACCACACTCCAGTATCCAATGAAAGTTCCGAGGTATCACACTCCAGTATCAAATAAAAGTACCGAGGTACCACACTCCAGTAGCCAATGAAAGTACCGAGGTACCACACTCCAGTAGTCAATTAAAAAAAATACACAATATGTGCAGGCATCCTGTAAAGTCTGTCAACATCGTGAATAACTCAGTAAAAACCAATAATGAAAATTGATGGAGATGGATGCCGTGTTTCCGTGCCAGTAAAGATCAAAGATGGTTTACTTACCACATTTGGTCGAATTTTGCAAACGAGCGGGAAGCAGTAGAGGCTGGCATAAAGTGTGGTCAGTATAGAAGTGACGAATGACTGACCAACTGATCGGCTGCGCGGGATACGGTGAACTTTGTACTGTAAGCAAAAAAGAAACAAAATAAAAAATTTAAAAGATAAAGACTTGTGGTGATAGAAAAATCAAAACACAAAGATCAAAATTTCATCATCTCTAAAAAATAAATGGACAATCGGAATTGCCAAGCCACAAAGACATACTTCAACCAACCAATCTGAAAGTTTTCACAACCAGAATATAAGAAAAGAAATAAATAATGAGGAGACCCAAATATCACCATCTCTAAAAACAAAAAAACAGATGTATATTAAAAATTGCCAGGTCACAAAGTCATAGTTCAGTCAACCAACCAAAGCTTTCAGAACTAGGAAAGAAGGGCAATGAGAAGCACAGTAATCTTTTCAAAGTTGATCTGTAGATGTGTATATAATAAGATAGAAAATTAACCAAAACTGGAATCAATAAATAAATTTTGACTATTCTTTGATGATGTGGTCATTGTAACATAGCCAGAGATGAAATATGACATTTGCATGACTAGCTAATGATCCTAAATGGTTAAAAAGTCCTGCTACATTGTAAACACATTTTTAAAGAAATCATCTGCTGCATTTGAAAACATGCTTTCCTTCACCCACATTAAGGAAGCACCTACATTTGGATACATATACATGTATGAGAGAAAAACAAAAATTATTTGCACTTATAACAAGTATGTTATGGCATAAATGCATATATATATATATATATATATATATATATATATATATATATATATATATATTTACGCACTCACACCCTGATGCACTCTGGAAGAATGGTAGACTTTGAAAAGCAGTAGCTACTCTGGCGTGTATGCATCGCTCATTCAGTAAAATGAATGAGAACACTCTGGCTATTGGGCGAGTATAATGATAATATATGTGCTAAAAAGTCAGCCCACTTCCACCGAATGCCCATAGCCCAGAGGTAGAATTGCCGACTGACGCCAATTCGGTCGGGTTTCAATCCTGGCTTAAAAAGCAATTAGAGTCTAACCGTACTGATGAGCTGTGATACAGCGAAACAGATCTGTCTGTGGAGGACTATATATATATATTTTTTTTTTTTTACTTACCCTCTTACATATATTTTTACATCCTCATGGACACTTTCTCTGTTAGGTGCCAAGATAAATTTAAATCATTTGTATATTAACACTAAGTACCGAGGTATCACACTCCACTATTAAATAAAAGTACTGAGGCACTTGAACTCTTGAAACTTCAACTTTCACCTCATCCCTCTGTATTTTACTTTTGTAGTTATTAACATAATGTGCACTTTCTTTTAATTGTTACACAAGGCCAAGATACATCCAAACCAAAATTATACCAGTATATAGGGGTAATGGATGATGTCATGAGATAAATAACCCATTCATAACTAATAATCTCTATAATCTGCGTGTGTGTCTGTGACACAAAAAGCTTAGTTAACAAACTTGTTTAAATGTTAATACACAAGATGCTTATTGAGTGTACGCCTGCTGTCAAAAACTTTGAGAGAATTTTTATATATATATATATATATATATATATTATAGTTTAGAACATGTACAAATTTTTATCCACTACAAAGTGTACATTTTGTTTCGACATTGAAAATTATTCACAGCTCTGTATTATATTTCAATGTCGAAACAAAATGTACACCTTGTAGTGGATAAAAATTTGTACATGTTCTAAACTATAATTTACTAGCAGTATAGCTCCGCGTTGCTTGGGTGTAATGAAAGATTTAAAACTAATCCATGGTCCTGAAGCTCAGACTCTTTGGACGTTGACACGAAAGACTAAAAAGAAATAGTTGTTTCCAGTTAAAGCGAAACCATAGACTGAAAGAAAAATGAATGGATGAAAGTCAAACTTTGATTTCTTGGTATCAGTATCAAATAAATTTTTTTCGTTGTAAACTGAATTTTGAAGGCTAAATAATTCCTCTGAGTAAATGGTATCATGGCTGTGACTAAGAACTACAATTATACCAACTTAGAGCCAAACCCGAAGCAAAAACTAAAATAAAAAGGCTGAAAAAATACAGACATACAGGCAGATAAACAGACACACACACAAACATCTTGCCTTTTATATATATAATCGATTTTCTGCACTATTGTCAAAACTGCAACCTTGAAACTTCTGAATATCATTTCTTATGTCTTTGTCTATGAGTGTATCAAATTTGATTAAAATCGGACCACTCCTTGTATTACCCGATTTTTTCGATTATCGATATTTATTGGGAGTACCTCGACACAAAACCTAGCTAGACAATTTTTCTTGTCGGAATCTATTTTACACTTTTATAAATCTATCATTCATTTGTGTGTTGAATATCGTTGCCACATCTGATCTGGTACTTCTATCTACAGATCCTTGAGAAAATCCAAAATATCTGCAATGTTATCAATCCTGACCTGGCATCATGGCTTCAATTATTTCCGCATAATTTAAGCATCCTACTGGATGAGCCTACACTGTGGTGCAGTGGATATCATCTTGGAATGAAAAACCAGAAAGACAAGTTCGAATTCCAGTTGAATTTTTTGCATTCACTTACGTGCCAATATCCTTGGGAAAGGTATCAATCCATTGCTTCTTCCTCCAGCTATGAGTTAAACAGGACAGATTGAATTCTATAGCCTTGGTTGGCAACCAGTCTACTACAAAAAGTAATGGCAATGAATTCAAGCTGAATTCATTGCATTCACTTATGCACAAATAGCCTTAAACATGTATCACATATGGCATTTAATTGACTGACTGCAGGAAAATCTGCTGCCCAAACTTTTGAGACATGATCACCCAAACATGTATTACGTATGGCACTTAACTGACTGAAGGGGTACAGAGTCTGGTTTTTCAATCAAGCTCTGATATATATATATATAGTAGCGGCCATAATATAAGGAACGGAAACAACAAAGACATAAATATGTATATTACTTAAAAAGTAATGAATGATTAGCAATGAAATTTTTACCGAATAAAGATTAGGGTGTAATGCATAAATATTATACAAAATTACAAAAATTTACTTAAGGGTTTTTTTTCTAAATAATTACACCCTAATTTTCAGGTCTTTGTTGTTTCTGTTCCTTATATTATGGCTGCTACTCTCTCTCTCTCTCTCTCTATATATATATATGTATTTTATCACACACACACACACAATATTAAAGAAAAACAAATGCTTAGTGAAACGAATGAACAGTTTGTCAAAACTTAAACTTTTATCTAGATTCAATCTTGAAGACGACAATACTGAAAAAATGAGAAAAAAAATGAGAAAAAAAAAAAGGAGGAAAGACCAGAAAACAAACTTACCCCCTCAGTAAGTTGCTTGAAGCCCAGATTGACCAGACCAAGCAAAAACGCTTACCAACACTAAATCCTACAGAAGGACGGCTCTCTAGCTAGGAATAGAGTTTCATACTATGTGATCTTATATGAGTGAGATAGACTGACATAAGAACTGGTCAGCTTTTACTGATAAATTTTCATTCAACTTTCTCTTTATTAATTAATATATATTTTCTCTTTCAGATTACTATTTATGGTAATTGTAAAAAAAAAAAGAAAAAAAAAATTCTGTTTAATTTTCTGTCTTTTTTAATAAATATTTCTGCTTTTGTAACATCAAAAATTATTTGCAAATGGTATGTTTTGAAGATTTAAATATTACAGATGACAGGATATCTTGTTTAAATTTTTCTCTTACTCTTTAAAACCTGGAAATAACTATTAACTATGAGTCTGTCCCTGCCATCAAAAATGATGCCAAAATATTTGAGAAGTATATATACATCTTCTAAACATATGCTGTTAAATACAAGAGACAATGAATGTCTATTATGTTTAAGCATGAGCTGTTCTAAACGTCGTATTTTGGCTTTAATTTCAGTTGAAAATAAAGACAAAAATTCTCCAACATTTGGATAATTATTTATTGATTTGCTTCTAAGCTTTCGGCTCACATGAGCCATCTTCAGAGAAGTTATTTAGACTGAAATACAATAACATCCACCATCACCAACGATTTTATTTTGTGTTGACATAAACTCTGCTTGGCAACGGCAATAGTTACCAAAAATAATAAACGCAGTTCTTAAATTTGCGATGTGGTTTTAAGACGTCACACCGCGTGATAGTGCGAAATGACAACAAAACCATGTAGTCAAATGCAATGTAATATGTTATGTTCAGATTTAAAGATGATTTTATTGAGTGTTAGTTGTTTAGATTTGATGTACATGGCCTCCAATATCTGAAGGTTCCTCTTACTGTGTGTATGAGTAAGGATCACCGTATTGTTGACCAATACACACACACACACACACACACACACACACAAATAAGTACACAGTTAAGTGCCATACGTGATACATGCTTTGGGTGATCATATCTCAAAAGAGACATGACTGACTGGGCAGAAGATTATCTTGCAGTAGGTTGCCATTACTTTCTGCGGTAGACTGGTTGCCAGCCAAGGCTATAGAACCCAATCTGTCCTGTTATTTAATCCATAACTGGAGGGAAGAGATGGATTAAAGTACACAACGATCTTTATTAGAGAGGTTATATATTTATTCTTCACGACTTGAAAACATTATTGTGAAAAATAAATAAATAAATGAAATAAAATTAAATAAAAAGGTATTGTTAAAGCGCAAATCCGCAGCAAGAGGTTTAATAATTAGTAGTAAAAAGAATGAACTGAGCCAACACTGCTTTGGTATTTTCTCTCCGCGAGTGTGACAGGAGGGAAATATATGTTTAACCTTTTATGCCAGAAGAATGTCTGTTTTATTGAAACTGCCATCACAATATACACTTTTGACTTCTACATTTTAAAAAATGATGATCAGAATTTTAGAAAACAGTATAAAAAAGGAGTCATACATTTTCTTTATTCTTGAAATTAACAAAGATATTAAACACTATTTATTAAATTGCCTATTTACAAGAATAATATTTTTTTTTTAATCATATCACCCCGAGCAAGGCGGTAACGCCACTGATGTGCAGGGGGCTACATAGGAGTGAAAAGATTGGAAAAGAGAAAACCGGAAACCGCATCCTAAACAGGAAACAAGGGATGAGCCTCTTCACCTGTTCAATAGACGTGGTTGGAGTGTGAATCGGGCGATAGTTTAGTCTATCTACTCCAATTGAAAAACAAAAAAATAAAAAGAAAAGTGAAAAGATTGGAAAGGAGAAATCTGGAAACCACATCCTAAACAGGAAACAAGGGATGAGCCTCTTCACCTGTTCAATAGATGTGGTTGGAGTGTGAACTGGGCGATAGTTTAGTCTGTCTACTCCAATTTTCAAGATTATAAAAATATGTGAACCAACTTTAATGAAATATTATTTATCATGTAAATATTATCATGAAAATAAATTTATTCATTAATTTAAAAAATGTCTGAACAAGAAAATTTTAAAAACATTACATGTAATTAAGAATTTAAAAAATAAAATGCATCTTCTGGACATTTTCTTTTTCAAATTTATTTCTTTATAAAAAGGTAATTAATAAATATCACATATTTGATTCACATATGTTTATAATCTTATAAATAAATATTGCTGAGGAAGTCAAATGTGTATACAGTAATAATTGTGTCAAGGGAATAACCATCCTTTTGACAGACCTTTTCATTGTGAGCATGGGAGTTAAACATTGCCTACTCTTAATCAGAAAATTATCTCTCTTGCATAGACTTTGCATGAAGGAAATTAAGAAAAAATACACTAAGACAAATTTGATACCAACAGTTTACACTATTTACATGTGAACTATTGTACACATAATTTGTTTTTATTCATGTAGGACATACAGAATAATAACCTAATGGGCGAAGCTGTACGACCGGCACACCCACCTCCATTCTTACAATGGCAACTTCCTCTTCGGAAACCCCAAGAATGGCTTCATTGAGAAATTTTTCTAAGGATTTAGTTGTTGAATATGCTCAACAACTTGTCAGTGTCTTTTACTCAACCCCAAAGCAAGTGTTTCCAATATGGGGGATTGATAGACAAAAACACTGTATGAGAAACTGAGCACCCCCTAAAAATCTTTAAATATTGAATTTTTTCAAATTTTTTGTTTGCTAATCTGAGTTTAGGGTTTAATTGATAAGAATGCACTGAAAAAAGTAAAAAAAAATGAAAATCAAAAAAATTACAGGGGGTGGTGCGGGTCATACAGGTCTGCCAGCTAATAAATTAAAGCATTGGCTTGTGAATTTGGTGACACAGTAATTCTGAGTTCAGTCCGTAGGTCAGACAGTGTGAACTTTAGGTGGAAACTACTAACAGTACTAGAAATAAGAACTAGACGAGTTATCTCCCCTAGATATGGGCAGTGGAATGAGAACAGTCTACCCCTGTAGTTTAAATAAAGGGTTCAGTTCAGAAATCCCTGTAGATTACTCTGATCGACATACAGCTGATAAAGTTTGGAGGGTATAAACACAATAAAGATGAAGAGAAAAGTCTTTGTGTAAATAATGATAACTTCTTATTCCAGAAGTTCAGACAAAAGTTTGAGTAATTCCATCAAAACGCTGCAAAAATAGCTTGTCATTTCAAACTATATTTGAAATCAAATCATACATCAATATTACTTTTGATTTCCTTGTAAATTGAGTCTTCCTGCAACCAGTAGGTTCCCTTACCTTCCTCAAGTGTATTTACTTACTACTTTTTTTTTTCTGAAAACATTTTTGCCTCTTCCTTGATAGTCAAGAGGTTTTTTTTGGGGTTTTTTTTTTTAATCATATCACCCCGAGCAAGGCGGTAATGCCACTGATGTGCAGGGGGCTACATAAGAATGAGAAGATTGGAAAAGAGAAAGCCGGAAACCATATCCTAAACAGGGAACAAGGGATGAGCCTCTACACCTGTTCAATAGATGTGGGCGGAGCGTGAACCGGGCGATAGTTAGATCTATCTACTCCATATATGGTTGCATATTGTTACAACCATATATGGTTATATGGCTGTAACAATATAAAAAAAAAAATGCAAAAAGAAAAATGTGTGCTGATTTAATTCCCCTAGCAGTTTGTCCTCTTCCAAAAAGTTGGGGGCAGGGGATACGATGAAGGTCATAACTTGAGAATCAACAGCCAGAAAGTATTTTTTTTAATGTTCAGTTATAGTGACAAGGTTGATTTAGTCAGATTTTAATGAAAAAAAATTTATTTTTATTTTAGAAAACTGAAGATGTCTTCTAGTTTTGTATTCAAAAATGTATTGCTGGTAATAATTTTTTTCCTTCAAAAATGTATTGTTGGTAATATTTTTCCTTCAAAAATGTATATTTTTCCATAAAGGTCTATCTTTATGTATATATATTTCTACAAAAGTCTATTTTATACTTTCATCGTGTTTTGACCCCAATTTGGGGGTTACTATTTGGCCATAGCTGGGACCCTGATAGGTGCTACCACTCCAGGTTAGGGTGAACCTGGGAACAACAGCAACTAAGAGGTGGTTCCATGCTCCTTACAATCTCCCAATCAGAGTCCTTGCTGCTGGATGCAGTTTAGCATCATGCCCAGGACCCTGTGAAAGAAGAACAGTGTCTCCAGTGACAGACTGGCTAGGGGTGTCAGTGTGCCCAATGGCAAGAAGGCCCATGATGAAGTGGGCCTCCATATATCAAATAAAAAAAATGTAATAAGAAACAAACACAGACAATGGTTTTAGTAATAAAAAGAAAGAAGATTTTTATAAAGCTGTCTGCAGATCATCAATTACTCCAGTCTAATGTAAGGATGACATTTTCAAAGCTAAAAATCATAAAGACAAGGTGAAGACATTTGCTGTCTGAGGAGAATTTAGAATCATCCAATCCTTTATCTAGTGAAAAGGAATTGTTAATTGAACTGAATACAGAAGCAATTATTGGCACATTTTTCAGGGGTGTAGCTGTACACACCACCAATTAGCCAATTGCAGATTGGCAAAGCTATTTAACCCATACTTGGAGGTTTTGAATTCAGAATTGACTTTATCCTAGACCAGTTGCCACCCAAGGCTATAAGAGCAAGTCAACCTTGCTATTTACTCTTAGATAGCAGAGGAAAGAGATTGATTCATACCTCTCTCAAGGCTATTTGCATATATGTGAATGTCATGAACTCGATTGGAATTCTCCAATTTTCCAGACACAAGTCCTACTATTTAACCCATAGTTGAAGTAGGAGGTGAAAAAGAATTCATAACTTTCCCAAGGGTATCTGTGCATAAGTGAATGCAACAAACCCGACTGGAATTAGAACTCAATTATCTCATTCCAAACTGATATCCATCACACCATTCAAATTGCTATTGGCCTTAAGAGAATTAAAACTAATCATACACTCACATAATCATCTAAACCCACAAAACGAAAGAGGTTAAGGTTTGACTTAACATGGTTTCTCTCAATTTTGTTCTCAGCGGGAACATAACAAATTTCCGTCTTATTGTTAGTCTCTGTTCACGTTTACGAGATTGTCTTCTATTTCTTTGCACTCAGTGACACATTCTCCTCCATTTTCTTCTTTTTGGCTGATTACAAATCCACATGAATACTAAAATCCCTTCCACCTGCCTATCTTTATTCTTCTTTTCTTTTGAGTCAATATCAAGTCGGGGATCCGAGTTCAAATTCCAGTTGAATTCCTTGCATTCACTTACGCACAAATACCCTTGGGAAAGGTATTAATCCGTCTCTTTTCTCCAGTTATAGATTAAATAATAGGACAGATTGGGTTCTATAGCCTTGGCTGGCAACCAGTTTACTGCAGAAAGCAATGGCACCCTACTGCCCAGTCAGTCATGTCTCTTTTGAGACTTGATCGCCCAAAGCGTGTATCACGTATGGCACTTAACTGACTGACTGAATATAATAGTTGGAAACATAATTAAGATTTCTACTGGGAATAAAGTGGGGGATCAGTTTTATATTATTATGAATTAATAAACTGATCCCCCACTAATTACTACGTAATGATATAATACATCTCTTCACCCTCTAGCTATGAGTCAAATAATAGGACAGATTGGGTTCTATATCCTTGGTCGGCAACCACTCTACTGCAGAAAGTAATGGCAACCTACTGCGAGATAATCTTCTGACCAGTCAGTCATGTCACAAAAGAGACATGATGACCTAAAGCGTGTATCATGTATGGCACTTAACTGACTGACCTAATTCAACTTTGTTATATCAAAGACTGATTTTCTAGTGAGTTTAAATTTTTCTAGTCACTCCATATGTGTAGCCTTCTACAAGTCTAGATTAAACTTCTTTTTTTTTTAAATCATCTCACCCCAAGCAAGGCATTCCACTGCCACTATTGTGCATGGAGCTACATAGGGGAAGGTAAAGAGAAGGAGTGGTTAGACATAGGGAATGTCAGGAGGAAGGTGACAGATGAGTAAGGATAGCGAGGATGAGGGTTGGGCAGATGGGAAGAGTGTTTGATAGAATGGGAGCAGGTTAGTGTGTTAGGAGGTGTCTATTGACCTTACATTTAAACTCCTGGAGATTATAGCCGTTGGGGAAGCAATCGTTTGGAAGAGAATTCCACAGTCGGGAAGTGCGAGGAAAGAAACTGTTGGAGTAGAAGTTACGGCTGCATTTTATCGGTTTCACTGTAAAAGGGTGGGATCTAGTTGCTAATCTAGTATCTCGTTCAAATTCGTATTTAGGGGGCACTAGTGATCTAAGTTCATCGGAGCAGAAGCCGTGAAAGTATTTATAGAAGAGACACAGGGAAGCCACGTCGCGCCGGTGGGAGAGAAACTGCAGGCGGTCTGCCAAGTCGGTATCTATCACATTACAGACCCTCCTCTGAACTTTATCGAGAAGCCCAAGGAGAACAGCAGGGGCACCCGACCAGATATGGCAGCAGTATTCAATGCACGGGCGGATGGTAGATTTATAAATGTGCAGGATAGATTTAGACGGAAAAAACTTCCGGGCCCTACACAGAGAACCGATTTTCATAGCAGCGGATTTAGCAATGGATTCGATATAGTCATTCCATTTGAGGTCCGCTGAAAGTGTGAGACCAAGGAGGCGCAGTGTTTTACTCTCTGGGAGGCAAGCCTGGTCCATGCTAATGGGAGGTAGGTGAGATTGTCGATGATGGTTAATTGAGAGTAGCTTCATTTTAGAAGCATTAAAATTTACTAGCCATTTCTTACCCCAGTCCAATATGGATCGGAGGTCTTTTTCAATCTCGGCTGCGAGTTTAGCTTTGACGCCTACACCAGATTTTTGTAGGAGGCGAGAGTAAACTGTGGTGTCATCGGCGTACAAACCTATTTGGGCTCTTATGGAATCAGGGAGATCATTAATGTATATCAGGAAGAGTGTAGGACCTAAGATGGAGCCTTGGGGGACACCTGCGTTTGTATGGTAGTTCTGAGAGGCATGTCCATTTAATACCACCTTCATTGTGCGGTTAGAGAGGAATGACTGGATTAGCTCAAACAAATGTCCAGTTATACCATAGCTCCGCAGTTTACATAGAAGGCCAGCATGCCAAACTCTGTCGAACGCCTTAGATATATCCAATGCAACGGTTCGGGCTTCGCCATTCCTGTCGAGTGCCTGGTATATGTACTCGGTGATGGTCGTTAGCATATCAGCAGTAGACCTGGTGAAGCGGAAACCATATTGCTTGTCCAAGAGGAGCCTGTGTGCTGTGAGATGCTGAACCACCTTGGCGTTGATAATGGCTTCCAACACTTTGCCAAAGATCGGAAGAAGGCTGATAGGGCGGTAATTTGCAGGGTCAGTAAACTTAGTAAATAAAGTCACATTTGATGATTATAGGGGGGAACAGCATTTTTATTTTAATATTGTCATATATTTTCTTTTTAGATATACTGTGTGTGTGTGTGTGTGTGTGTGTGTGTATATATATATATATATATATATATATATATTATATATATATATATTTGTTAATTACTTAGTTTCTGGTCATAATAAGGTTAGACCAGTGCACATTTGTACTAAAAAGTGTTCAATACAATTATATTGTAGAACTTTTGAATATTTTCTATTTGTAAACGAGTTATTACACTATCTAGGTTTCTACTATGAGTGGTGTCTTCAGGCAATTTGCAATAACTGATTTCACTGGGATTTTTTTTTTTTTTAAACGCGTAATTTTTAAAATTTTAATATGTATATATCATCAATTATTACGTTTAGAACACGTGAAAAACTATATATACTTCATATTGGAGTAGATAGATCTATCTATCACCCGGTTCACACTCCACCTACGTCTATTGAACAGGTTAAGAGGCTCATCCCTTGTTCCCTGTTTAGGATGTGGTTTCTGGCTTTCTCTTTTCCAATCTTCTCACTATTACGTAGCCCCCTGCACATCAGTGGCGTTACCACCTTGCTCGGGGTGATACGATTAAAAAAAACAAAAAAAACATCACAAGGACGTAATAGTTTTTGACTCTAGAACTTTACAACTATAGTAGTTCTACCTTAACTGGTTGCTCCCACACCGGTGACCTTATGCCATGCTAAGCCAAGTCAATGTGAAATGGTTAAAATTGTGAATATTAATCGTACACTTTCGGGAAGTAATAAACAAGGTGAGGCTAGAAAGGTTAAAAAAAAAAAGCAGCCATTAAAAAAGTTGGAAACAATAAAAACAAAAAGATGAAGAAAATTTGGCAAAATTTTCTTATGTAACACATTTGTAGGTGATTACAGAAACTTCAAGTGGCTCTTCAACTTGAGATGAATTATCCCTGCTTAAGAGTAAAATATATATGTGCACATGTATATATTTTATTTTTTTGAGAATTATTTATTATTATTTGTCAGTTTTTAATTTCATTTCATCAATCTCCAGGATTTCTCATAATATATATATATATATATAATATTTTATAAAGGATTTTCGATTATTACCATGGATAATAGATATTTCACCACTTTGATGTTCTTAACACAGCTCATCAGATCCAAATGGTACAACAGTAGGCAATCAAAATATCACTCCCCTACAAAAATTTCTTCTTTTTCGGGGGGGGGGGGGAGTGATATTTCGATTGTCTACTGTTGTACCATTTGGATCTGACGAGCCGCGTTAAGAAAATCAAAGCGGTGAAATATCTATTATCCATGGTAATAATCGAAAATCCTTTATAAAATATTACTCTGTTAAATTAAATAAATGAATTTAACATTGTGTTCTCTCGAGTTCGTCTCTTTTGGAATTTACCCGGATTACATACCAAGTGTACTATGATATATATATATACAATTTATGTGCACACACACACACACAACGTTACATCATATAGCTGTGGGCCCACTGCATGAAACGGTACTGAGCTTAATGGGCCGAAACTGTGTTGAGGTGAAGATTGCGGCTGGTGTGGCGCACTAGATGTGCACATGTGTTTTTATATATATATATATATATATATACAGGCACAAATAATTATACAACAGTCTTTATTATAGGAGAGAGAGTATATATGTGTAAGTGTGCGTTAGTAAAATAAGACATAGAAATCCTGACAAAGTTTCAAATTTCATAAGTTGAAACATTTCATGAAAATAGATTTGATTGCATTTTGCTATTCAAGGCTTCATCAGATTTAAAAACAAAAGAGTGAAATGTGTATTTGTGTGTATGTTAAAAAAAAAAACAATGTGTTGCCATTATTCAAGGCTTCATCAGATTTAAAAACAAAAGGGTGAAATGTGTATTCGTGTGTATGTTTAAATAAACAATCAATGTGTTGCCATTATTTAAGGCTTCCTTAGATCTCAAAATGAAAGAGTGAAATGTGTATTTGTTTGAATGTTTAAATAAACAATCAATGTGTTACCATTATTCAAGGCTTTGTCAGATTTAAAAACAAAAGAGCGAAACGTGTATTTGTGTGTATGTCTAAATAAACAATCAATATGTTGCCATTATTCAAAGCTTCCTCAGATCTCAGAATGAAAGAGTGAAGTGTGTATTTGTGTGTATGTTTAAATAAGTAATGAATGCATTGCCTTTATCTACTCCTATAAATAAAATAAATAGTGAACAAAATTTCAGAGTTCAAGTGGAGACATTAGAAGTGTCAACATGTTTTTGATCTATGGTACCCTGGAGCATCTCCTTGTGCTCAAGCGGGATAGTCCATTGCTTGGGCTGTGATTGGCTGCTGGTAAATGAGTGGAAACATTTCTGTATAAATACTAGCTTGATTCCAGTCATAGTTTGCAGGGTTTGCATTGGAGCAGTCGTCTTCGGATGACTGCTCTGTAACCCTATAACACTGTCAGCTCTGCTTCCGAGCAGAGAGCACAAACCCAGTCGTGGTTCCGCCGAAGGGTAGAACCACGACTCGGTAAAAATAGACAGACATATTTTTGGCCCGGCTATATGGCCGGGAATTCCCACATTAAAATGACCATGTGTCACATCCGGCCTTGCGTGGGAAGGCTAGTAAATACAGCAGGGTTTGCATTGAAGCAGTCGTCTTCGGATGACTGCTCTATAACCCTATAACACTGTCAGCTCTCTGCTTCCGAGCAGAGAGCACAAACCCAGTCGTGGTTCCGCCGAAGGGTAGAACCACAACTCGGTAAAAATAGACAGACATATTTTTGGCCCGGCTATATGGCCGGGAATTCCCACATTAAAATGACCATGTGTCACATCCGGCCTTGTGTGGGAAGGCTAGTAAATACAGCAGGGTTTGTATTGGGTTACAACCCGCTTTATTTTTGTCTGCCAACTGGACACTAGCTGGGACCCTTACGCCGGGGAGTGTTGTTATTCTATTGTTCTTCGACAGAAAGCTGAAATGGATAATGCCAATGGTGGACTAGCAGACAATAACCAAAATCTTCCATTGGTGCAATTTAAGTTTTGGAAAGTGTTTGGGTCCAACATCATCATCGTCAATTCGTTGAGCTAATCATTTGTGATTGTCATACACTAGTTGGTGTTAGTTAGTAAAGGCATATAGCTGTAAAACTCGATCCAATATTTTATGACGATTCAATTATGGAGCCATTAAGAAAACTCCGCTCAAAACATGCTAGCATGGAAACAGATGTTAAACATTGACGATGATAAAGGATCCATTTTCCATCACAAGTTACTTTTACTCCAGTAGCTTTTTTTCCTCGCAATTCCTGCCTGTGGAATTCCCTTCCGTATACTTGCTTCCCTGATAGCTACAATCTCCAAGAATTTAAATGTGAGGTCAATAGTCATCTCCTGCCTCACTGACTGACATCCTTTCTCCCATGCTCTTTTCTGTCAACTCCACTCTCATGACACCAGTATTCTCATCCTTCTCTAACTCACTTCCTGACGCCCCCTATACCCTATCCCTCATCACTTTCCTACTATGTAACCCCCTGCACACCAGTGGCAGTAAAACTGCCTTGCTTGGGGTGAAATGAATAAAAAAAAAAAATTAACGAATGGATCATTAGAATTTTAGAGGCAGCATTGACACTTTAAAAACAAACGTTTTGACATTCATGCCGTTCATGTAGAACCGGTTTATCAAGTCTTTTCACTTTGTCCATTTTCTTGAGAGGGTTTGACAATGTTAGAATACTGACACCTGTTATCAGAGACATTTGTTTGACTACTGTCCTCAGATGCTGATTGCCCTATACCACTTTGACCATCAAGACACATATCCCCAGTGTGGAACTTCCAAAACAAGTGCCATACTGAATGATCTTACACCCCATGCTCTGCTATTGTTGACAGTAGTTTCAGTAGTATTATGATCTAGCTTGAGCTCATGCAAAATAAAAAGAAAACATCTTTTTACCATGTTTTTCATGATGAATACATAAAATTTTCAGTTAAATTCTATGAGAGATTGATATAAAATTAACAAAGAGGACACTTTAATAATTGGGAATCGCTAATACATTTTTGTGTAACTATTATTATAGAGAGGTTATATATATATATATATATATATATATATATATATATATATACGCATCATTCATTCAGCAGTGAATTAGAACACTCTCAGCTATTGGGCGTGTATAATGATAATATACATGCTAAAAAGTCTGCCTCCTTCTACCAAGTGCCCATAGCTCAGAGGTAGAATTGCTAACTGACGCCAATTTGGTCGGGTTTCAATCCTGGGTTAAAAAGCAATAGGAGTGTAACCGTACTGATGAGCTGTGATACAGCGAAACAGATCTGTCTGCGGATGACTATATATATATATATATATATATATATATATATATATTCTTCACTACTTGACAACATAATGATAAAAATAAAAAAAGCCCCGTTAAAAATCAAACACATGCCAAGAGTTTTCATAACTGATAGTAAAGAGAATGGACTGAGTTGACACTGCCTCACTATTGTCTCTCTTCCCCCATGAGCGTTACAGGATGGAAATATATATATATGTCATCGCAGACAGATTTGTTTTGCTGTATCACAGATCATCAGTACGATTAGACATCCGATTGCTTTTAGCCAGGATTGAAACCTGACTGAATTGTCATCAGTCGGTGATTCTACCTCTGTGCTATGGGTGCGCGGTAGAAGAAGGCAGACTTTTAGCATGTGATATACCATGTAAACATGCCAGTAGCTAAGAGTGTTCTAATTCATTACTGAATGAACAATGCGCAGATGCTAGAGTAGCTTCTGTTTTTCCAATCTGTAATACTGCAAAACAGATCTGTCTGCAGATGGCTATATATATATATATATATATATATATATATATATGCACAACTGTCTTTATTATAATAAAAAGGGATAATAAAACACAAAGGTTTATTCTAAAATTGGATATTAGTTTTTCTGAACAACCTAATATTATTTTCCAGTGTATACAAAAAAAAGTGCATTAAGCATTTGAGGATAAAATTCCAAAAGAGTTTGATATAAAATTGTGTCTTTAGAGAGCCAGACATTATGAACGAGGATTGTAGATTAGGAAAAGAGAAGCTAAATCCACAATTTTTTTCTTTGGGCTTCTAGATGCTTTATTGTTGGGGGGAAAAAAAAAAAAAAGAACATCCTTACATTTTTCTCAGCTTCAGAGCCATACACACGCCGATGTTCAAAGCTATGGATCTTCTTTTCACTGATACGATCACATCTGGCGACCACAAAGTGTCGGGGGTAATATTTTCCTTCAACTCCACTCATCAGTCGCAAAATTTCTGTAGTGTGGCCACCTAAACAGGGTGGAGGGTAAAAAAATCAGAAAACAAAGAATATATAAGTCATACAATGGGAGTGACATGATAAAATAAAGAGGAAAATGTTAAGCTGACAATAAAAAAAGTGACAAAATACATTGTGGAAAGATGAATCCAAATTTGAACTTTTTGCTCGCAAGAGGAAGAGTGTCAGTCAGTCAGTTAAGTGCCATAAGTGATACACGCTTAGGCGATCATGTCTCAAAAGAGACATGACTGACTGGGCAGAAGATTATCCCGCAGTAGGTTGCCATTGCTTTCTGCGGTAGAATGGTTGCCGACCAAGGCTATAGAACCCAATCTGTCCTATTATTTAACCCATAACTGGAGGGAAGAGACAGATTAATACCTTTTCCAAGGGTATTTGTGCATAAGTGAATGCAATGAATTCGGCTGGAATTCGAACTTGGCTCCCTGCTTTCTCGTTCCGAGCCGATATCCACTGCACCACAATGCACATCCGAGGAGAGTGTACATGGGGAAAAAAGTCGAAACAAAGATTGAAGGATGACTGTGCGGTTCTGACAGTTAAGCATGGTGGTGGGTTTGTTATTGTTTGGGGGAGAGGGGCGATTTTCTAAACGGTGCTTAGATGTGGCACAAGGTCAAAAGTATGGGACACCCAGTGAGGATTAAACTCACTACTCAGTAGTAACAGGTTCTAGCAAGACAACATTATTAACCATTACATTACGCTGAGGTGACCATGGTTCGGGGGAGAGAGAGAGAGAGAAAGTTGGAGATTTGATTGAAATAAAGTGAATCATTAAAAAAAACAAAAAACAAAAAAAAACAATATTATTAAATTTTGCAAAAATGTGCTATACCATCTGGTTTCAGCATAATTGAGGGAAAAAAAAACAACCTTTCAACAAGACAATGCTCCAAAATACCTTTGTAAAAAAAAAAGAAAAAAAAAAAAAAATTATTTGGTAAGGAAATTTATTAAAACTTTTATTTGTTTAACATTAATATTTTTTAATGGATATTCATATTTGAGTGGAAAGTCTGTTTTTATATATATATATATATATATATATATAAAACAGTACATTATAATTCCCACTGGCCTTAGTCATCAGAGAATTAATTTGGAAAATAGATATTTTCTGGTAGGAATCAAACCTGCAAACTTCCGGAGAGATGCCGTCTTTAGATCAGACATGTCTTTACCAATCAACCCACAGAAAATTTCATGGAAGACAAAGTTCAATTCCACCTTTATATAGGTATTCTCCTGATTTTTATCGAACAATTGATATCTGCTCAGATTGTATCTGAATGTAAACACTCAACCAAAGACAACATTATGGAATTTAACAGAAATCCATGAAACTGACATTTCAGTTAAATTCCGTAATGTTGGTAAAGACATGCCTGACCCAAAGACTTCATCTTTGATGAGATTGTCCAGCATTCACTGCCATATTGAAGAACTGATATCACACAGCTATCCAGTACTCTCTCCTTTGTTTCTATTGAAATTTTCCTGTCTTTTGATACTCTGCTCAGCTTGTGAAATGTGTCCTTCACCATGACAATTTGCCTTTGGATCTCAGCGTCACACTTTTTGTCTTCTGTAAGGACTTAAATTTTTGTATTTGCTTTATTTTAGTATTCCCAACCTGTAATTAGCATTTTGGGCTCCTCTGTTTGCTGATGACCATACATTCGGTTTCTTGTAGTTTATTTGTAGTCCTCTCTTTTCACTTTCTTCAGTTACCTTCTGTGGGACGTCTTGTAGTTTCTTTTCTGTGTCTGTTATCAGCACTGCATATCTTATGTTGTTCAGATTGTTGCTGCTATTGACGAATCCTGGCACAACATCTCGGGTCCTCAGAATAGTCTCAATGTACAAGTTGAATAGATCCAGTGAAAAGACACGTCCTTGTCTTATGCCCCTTTATATCTTTTTATAAGTACTGAATTCGTTACCTGTCCGTATCCAGGTGGTTTGTTGCCAGTAGAGATTCTTGATTACTCTAAAGTCCTTCCCAAATATGTCAAGGATGCGGATAATTTCTATCAATTCTTTGTGGCACAAAACAGGTAAATGTACTTTTTCATCTTAAAACGAAAGAGTGAAATGTGTATTTGTGTCTATGTTTAAATAAACAATCAATGTGTTGCCATTATTCAAGGCTTCGTCAGATCTGAAAACGAAAGAGTGATAGCATCCTAATCATAAATATTGCATTCCTTGTTCCAGTGTCCTCGATGAAACCACACTGTTTTTGTCCTAACTCTGGCCTGATTCTGCTTTGCGCTCTATTCATCAAGAATCAGACAATGAGTTTTGTTATGTGGCTCATCAAACTGACTGTTTGGTGGAGTTTGCATTCAATTGTGCCTGGCTTCTTAGGCAGAGCTATGAAAGTTGATCTGCTTAGGTCATCTGGTATTATACCAATGTTGTAGATTTCATTATTTTCGTAATTTTCTCTCTACCAAAATCTTGTAAAGCTGTTAGCACCTCTATTACAAATGTCATCTGGTCCAGCTGCTTTGTTCCTATTCAGTTTGGCCATTGCAAATTTCACTTTGAATTTTAGTATTTCTGGTCTGTCAGTCTCTTTGTGTATTGTCGGTTTCTCTCTCTTTTCATGGAAGAGATCTTTTATATAGTCTTCCCATTGCCAAAGTATTTTCTCTTTCTCTAAAATGATTGTTCCATCCTTGGATTCTATACACCCTGTTGAGGAGCATTTTCTTTGTTCTGTCAGTTGCCTTATTTCTTTATGAATTTCTCCTTTATTAGTCTTGCTCAATCGCTCTACTTCAGTACATTTGTTGTTGAGCCATTCCTCTTTAGCCTGTCTGCACTTGGTCCTTATTTCCTTAGGCTGTTTGATTGTCCATTGTGGAATATTGGTTGCAGTCATTTCATGTATATTTGGGAGTGTGGACCCTAACTGCTCAGCAATGGATTTCATCCTGAGTCCATAAGGTTGTATGTCATTGTTTTTTGTTGGAATAGATAACAGTAACTAAATTTAAAAGGTAAAAGGTTAGATTTTATTTTGACATAGTAATGTAGTGATGAGGATGTGCATTGTGGTGCAGTGGATATCAGCTTAGAATGACAAATTGGGGAGCTGAGTTTGAATTCCAGTTGAATTCCTTGCATTCACTTACACACAAATACCCTTGGAAAAAGTATTAATCTGTCTTCTCTCCAGTTATGGGTTAAATAATAGGACAGATTGAGTTCAATAGCATTGGCAGGCAACCAGTCTACCGCAGAAAGCAATGGCAACTTATGCAGGATAATCTGCCCAGTCAGTCATGTCTCTTTCAAGACATGATTGCCCAAAGCATGTATGGCACTTTTTTTTTTAAAAAATTATATCACCCTAAGCAAGGCGGTAACGCCACTGATGTGCAGGGGGCTACATAAGAGTGAGAAGATTAGAAAAGAGAAAACCGGAAACCACGTCCTAAACAGGAAACAAGGGATGAGCCTCTTCACCTGTTCAATAGATGTGGGTGGAGTGTGAACAGGGCGATAGTTTATCTACTCCAATTGAAAAAAAAAACAGTGAGAAGATTAGAAAAGAGAAAACTGGAAACTGCATCCTAAACAGGAAACAAGGGATGAGCGTCTTCACCTGCTCAATTTAACTGACTGAATGTAGTGACAGTTTATTGTGCCTTAAATGTGGAGGTGTTTCCTTAGCTTCTGTGTATAAGTTCTCATCTGGGTATGTCCTAAAGGCCCCAAATATTTGTCTCAAGCCTTGAAAGACTGTGTTGAATATTTTTAGGTATGATTTTCTGGCTGCCTCATATATGAAACTAGTGTAATCCAGCTTTGAGTGAGATAGTGACCTGTGTAATTTAGCTAGTGTATATTGATCTGCACCATTAAGTATGATTGTTGTTGGTTGTTTTCTTTTTATGGCATATCAACCTCAGCAGGTCATTTATTGCCAACTAAATTTTATTTATTTATTGCTGGTAATACCTTTTTCTTTCAATAATTTATTGTTTTTTTTTATATAAGTTTTTGTGTCTAGTAATACTTTTTTCTTTTTGAGTATCAAGATTCATTGAAATTTTGTTTTTAAGGGCATGTCCCCAAATCCTACCCTGTTATTTAACCCATAACTGGAGGAAAGGGACAGATTAATACCTTTCCCAAGGGTACCAGTGCTTAAGTGAATGCAGGGTATTCTACTGTAATTTGATCTTGGCTCATCAATTTCTCTTTCTGAGCCGATATCCACTGCACCACAATGCACATCCGTCACTACACGCTTACAGCACCTGGTATTCCCAAGTGGTCACCCATTTAAATAATGACTAGGCTCAATGTTGCTTAACTTCGGTGATCGAGTGAGAACCAGTGTATTCAGCGTGATATGCCCGTAAGCCCATTCAGTATGAGCCACTAGACGCAGAAGCTGGAGGACTTTGCTACATTTTATTTTAGATGGGGAATGAATATTAATTTTTTCTATTGAAGATGATGTCTAGGAACTTGCGTTGTTCCACTAATGGGATTTCTGCTCCATTTAATTTTGAATGGGTCATTGTGCAATTTTCCTAATTTGCAGAAATGTAGGTATTTGGTTTTCATTTTGGAAAAGGTAAAACCATTTTCAATAGCCCATTTGTGTATTTTACTGCGACATTGTTGAAGTTGTCTTTCTACGGCATGCATATGTTGATAGCTGTACAGTATTAGAAAGTCATCGACATGAGTATCTCACTTCTGGGTTTAGGAATTTAACTATGGAGTTTATTTTTGTGTAAAATAGAGCCACCTAAAAAATGCTTCCTTGTGGAATTCCTCCTCGATTTTGCAGTTCTGATAGCATACTTCCTATACCAACTTGAAACCATTAGTCTTTCTTTAAATTCTCTATAAATCAAGTCCACCTTTATTTTAGGCTCAATTCATACAGGTTTTTTTCTTTGTCATATCATACGCCTTTTGTAAGTCAAAAAGGACCGCCATGAGATGTTCATTCTCAATGAAGACTTTCCTTACAAAAGGTATGTAGACGTTATAAGTGGTTATAGTGCTATAACCCTATTTTTTTAAGGTGGAAGAGAAACAGCTACCGGGTTTTCAACGTATCTTTCCTAAGTTCAAAATACACAGCATGGGCAGGAAAGTTCACTATTGTAATAGACGTCTTGAGGACCAGCTGCTGTGATGAGACCATCATCATGATTAGCGACCCGAGAGTGTCATCATAATTGGTGCCGTGTTTGGCAGCATCAACCCTGACTCAGGTTCTGGTTATCATCATCATTGGCGGCTGTGATCGTCTAGGGGTCAGCCAGCAAGCCAGGCGTCACAGTGATTCTTTGTTTTTTCCTAAAAGCCCATTGGAAGTCAGTGATTAAGTCTTTACTTTCCAGGTACCAAGTCAACCTGTTGTCGACCATTGTCTCCATAGTTTTACATCAGCAACTGGTTAATGCTGTAGTTTTCAGGGTCTGTGTCATCCTTTCCAGGTTTTGGAACAAGAATGATAAATGTTTCTACATTTCTGAAAAGTGGCCATTTGTTTATATGTTGTTATACATTTTTGATAACTGTTGTATGAATTCATATTGGATATCATCGAGTTCCACAGTTGTATTGAGGGCTTTCTTTAAGGATTCATTTAGTTCCTCTAGATTGAATGGTAGGTTATAAGCTCTCAGCATTGATTTGATTTAAAGCTTAGATTTTGTTTTTCCTGCTTTTTGTTTGAACATTCAAAATTGTTGGCTACCATTTTTGGCAAGATGAATTTTTAGATTGTTTTGGGTAGTTGGTCAACGATATACTTTTTGTGGGTTATTTTAGAATTATTTATCAAGGTGTTTTACAGTGTTTGTTTAGTATTTGCCTACCATTCTTTTTATCATATTCCAGAGAATTTTGCTTTTATAGCAGAATTGAGTCTGTTGACATAAATTTTCCAGCATTTGTTTTGTTTCTTAGGTTATTTCCTTCTCTTTTGCTCAGAGTTGTTTAAATAGTAATCAGGACAATTTTGCTAGAAACAAAGAAGAGAGTACTGGATTGCTATGTGATGTTGGTTCTTCAATATCGCAGTGAATGCTGGACAATATCGAAGATGAAGGAAAAACCTGAAGCAACTGAAATGTGGTTCGACAGAAGGATGCTGTGAATATCATGGATCGAGCATGTGAGCAATGATGAGGTTTTTGGAAATGATGGAAACGAAAAGGAAATTAATATTGAGCATCAGGAAGAGACAACTGAAGTTCCTGGGACATGCAATGAGGAAAGAGGTCTTGGAGAACTTGATACTAACAGGCCAGATACAGGGAAGGAGAGACAGAGGAAAGCAACGGATAACATATTTGAAGGACCTAATCAGGTGGATGATGGAACGAGGGTTGCATGGTGGAACAGAAGAAGGCGTGCTAAGAGCCACCAGGGATAGGGAGACATGGAAAGCCATGATTGCCTATGCCCTGAAGGGACAGAGCACATAGAAAAAGAAACCAGCGATTCCCAAACTGGGGGAAATTTGAAGCTACCAGGGGGGAAATAATTACACTACCTACTAAAGAAAAAAAATCTCGCACTTGCCAAAACTAACCCTGATATTGATACACTGGTGCACAAGAAGCAGCATCACCCTTCTCACTAATTTAATTCTGAAGTAAAAGAGCAAACAAAAGTCCTTTTATTTGTTACTAACCGCTCTCTTTGGCTATGCTTAGTTGTTACTAACGGCTCTCTATCCACTTTACTCTGTAACTATATATTTATGTGTATATTTGTACATTTGAAAAATAAATTAGTAAATAGTCTCAGTGTGTTTTAACTGCTCTTTCTCTCATACAGGTGAAGGGGGAAATCTGGATGCTTGAAATGGGTGTAAGAAGGAAATGACAGAAAAAAAGTTTAGGAGCCCCTGTTGTAAACCATTGTTGAATTCTCTCAGAGCTGCTCTTCTTAACCTGATGGCTTTATATTTATCGTTGAACCAAGGTCTGTTGAATTGTTATAGGAATGAGAAATTTTTGTGAAATATTTTATGTCCTTAATGCTTTTTTTCTTTGACTAGTTTCTTTGAACATCAGATTTTAATGTCTTCCCCAGTTTACTCTGCCTAATTTCTAGCATTTCATTATATTCTGAGTTTTGAAGAATGATTAGCAAGTGAATGTTACTGCATGTGTCTGCCAGTTCATCCCAAGAGAAATCCATATAAATTGATTGGTCACATAGCGGTAAGCCAGTAAACAAATTTATTGAAGTCAGCATTTTACCATTATAAATGTATAAATCATTATCAAATTTTGTTTTTATGGTCCTTTGCTCAGCTTGTAAAGGTATTTGTCAGATGTAAGCCTTCCACAGTTTATGGAGAGGCTATTGCCTCTACTATGCTGGTTCAATGCGTGTTGGTAAGAAGTGAATATGAAACACTTGGCCAATCAGGTCTCAGTTTGATTTATGATCAGACCAAACGTATTTGTATGTAAGTTAATGTAATAAACTTGAATGATTTCTCATCCTGGGCCATCATCCATTACACCATACACACATCCAAGCTTACAGCATCTGGTGTTTTCAAATGGTCACCCATCTATGTACTGACCAGACTTAGTATTGCTTAACATTATTGATCTGATGAGAACCGATGTTTCAATGTGATATGGCCATAAGCAGAGGTGTAGCTTTAAATATTGATAATGTTCTTCAGTAGAAAAGAACATACTGACCTAGGAAGAAGATGACACATTTTACCTCTGCCAAAAGCACCCTGTGATTGAATAGGGGTAGGAAATAGCTTGTAAATTTTAATGCCTTTAAAACAAAGCTGCTCTCCTTTAACCTCCTCAGAGAAACTTTTCTACTTATAATCAGTATGGAAAACTGCTAGTCTCCTAGAGAGCAACACACTGCGCCTCCTTGGTCTCACTCTCTCAATTGACCTCAAATGGAATAACTGGATTGAATCTATAAATGTATCTATTGTTAGGAAGGTTGGGTCACTGTGTCAGACCAGGAAGTTTTTCTCATCAGAATTCATTTTGCACATATCCGGAGTGGTGGCGCCTGTTGGGGTCCCACCTATGGGCAAATGGTTAACTCCCAGACTGAGGTCAAAATACTATGAAAGTATAACAATAGACTCTTTAAGAAATATAGATAGACTGAACTATCGCCCGGTTCACACTCCACCCACACCTATTGAACAGGTGAAGAGGCTCATCCCTTGTTTCCTGTTTAGGATGCGGTTTCCGGTTTTTCTCTTTTCTAATCTTCTCACTCTTATGTAGCCCCCTGCACATCAGTGGCGTTACCGCCTTGCTTGGGGTGATATGATTAAAAAAAAAAAAAAAATATATATATATATATATATATATATATATATTTACTATTCGTTCATGTATTGAATACTGCTGCCATATCTGGTCAGGTGTTTCTGCTCTTCATCTTGAGGTTTTCGACAAAATCTGAAGGATGTGTAATATAACTGACTTGGCATACCACTTTCAGTCACTTTCCCACTGACATGATGTGGTTTCCCTGTCTTTTCTACAAATATTTTCGCGTCTTCTGCTCTGACATGCTTTTTTTACTCAGGTTCCCCAACTACATGTATTTACTTGTGCTACTAAACTGGCATCAAGATCCCACCTTTTTACTATCAAAATAGATAAATGTAACAGTCTCTTCTACTCTAACAGTTTCTTTTCTCACACTTTCCGTTTGTGGAAATCCCTTCTGTTTGCTTGATTTCCTGTAAGCTGCAATTTCCAAATTTCTATCTCCTATCTTCTTGATTCCCATCCTTCTCTTATTCTTTCTTTAACACCCATATCTTTAGTATTTGTCTATATTTTTGAGATGAGGTAGTATTTAGAGTATTTACATTATTTGGACTATTGTCCTCATCTTTGTTGCCAATTGTATGATGTTTAATAATAGATCATTCTATTTGTCTATATTTTTGAGATGAGGTAGTATTCACTTTATTCGGACTGTTGTCCTCATCTTTGTGACCATTTGTACGACGTTTCGTTCATTGTACGCTCCGGCCTTTTTCAAGTGCTAGGAATTTCAAACCAAACTCTTCATCCTTAGAGACACATAGCCCAGTGCATATAGACGTTGGTTAATTCCTGTGAACTGACCCTAAAGCGTTGTGAGTTCAATACCAGGTTACAGTAGTGGTGAACAAGTAACTTGCAGTGTTAGAGGGAGATAAATCATAACTTCCAATCGAGGCATTGCTATGCAAGGAATGAGAATGATACACCCCAGTGATTGTAATAAAGGGATCAGTTTGAAATTCCTAGCACCTGAAGAAGGTTGGAGCGTACAACGGCTGAAATGTCGTACAAATGGCAACAAAGATGAGGACAATAGTCTGACTAATGTAAATACTGTATCTCCATACCTTGTTTTTTTTTTTTCTCACAGTAACCTCCTGAACACCAGTGGTGGTCCTGCCTTGCTTGGGGTAAAATGAATATTAAAAAAAAAAAAAAAAAAAAAAAAAAAAAAAAGAAGTCTGATGATGATGATGAGCCTAGCAAGTTCTCTGTGTGTGTGTGTGTGTGGAGGATAGGGGAGATACACAGTTTATAACTAGGAGAATGGCTGTTGGTGGTAACAAGGCTTTTGGAGATTAGAAAGGTGTTCTTGTATTTATTTCTCTATAGAAGAGAAGGTAATTAATTGCCTGTCATAGCCGCAGCCAATAAAATATTTAAAATGTTACAAAAATAAAGATATTTTCCTTTCTCCCATTTTGTTTTTTATAATCATATTGCCCCAAGCAAGGCATTTTACTGCCACTGTTTTGCAGGGGGTTACATAGGAGGAAAGTTATGAGAAAGAGTGACAGGTTATGGGGGTGTCAGGAAGTGGGTAAGAAAAGGATGAGCATACTGATGAGAGAGGAGTGGATGGACAAAGGAGTAGGAGAGAGAGGATGCAGATTTGTGAGAGAGGAGATGACTATTGACATTACATTTCAATTCTGGGAGATTGTAGCTGTCGAGAAAGCAAGTAAATTGAAGGGAATTCCACAGGCGGGAAGTGTGAGAAAAGAAGCTGATGGAGTGGAATTTACGTTTACAATTTCTTGGTTTTACAGTAAAAGGGTGGGACCTAGTTGCTAATCTTGTGGCTCGGGTAAATTTATATATAGAGGGCACCAGTGAACTAAGTTCATATTATAGTCCCTGTTTAACTAAAGTGTTGGCTGAAAAATAAAAAACAAACTAGCTTTTATTTGTTGTTCTTCTACAAAGCATTATTACTAGAGTGTTTGCTTTCATTTTAACCTTATCACCTCAACTTAGCCAATTGACGTCAGCAAGTAAACGGCATGGATGAGAAATTAAAGATAAGCTCTCAAGGAGATTTGAACTTTTGTCTTTTTTGCCTCAAAGAAGCCTTGTTGAATTAACTGAGCTACAAGAGCTGAATGACTACTGGAAGATCGAGTAACTTTAAACTCACTACCCTATTCCATGCTCTCACTCAGGTTCACGCTAGTAGCAGTACTTTTATGTTAATTTCAGTTAAAAACATTATCAACAACTATTTTATTATAATTTGGATTAGTATTTACTTTTGCTTCAATGTTTTTTATTCTTTACTCATGTACAGGTGTGAGTAAATAGTGTGAAGCAGAAATAAGTGACAAACTCCTTGTTATGTTTTGCATATCAATGGGAGTGTCCTACTTTGCCAAGTACTGTCTCTGTCTGTCTCTCTCATATATATATATATATATATATATATATATATAATTTATTCATCCATTTATACACGTGATGTGAGAAACCACAAACAATTCAACCCGCCAACATTTGATTTATTTTGTTGTTGTTCTTTTTTTCTACTTACTTATTTATAAACAAACAACAACTTGGCCCTCAGAAACAAAAGGAACTCGATATGTAAAGACACAAGTTTATTTGCCTGAAGAGAGTCAACTTTAGACTCGAAATGTGTAGCGTCACAAATACCATTATGGACACTTCAAGTATCATGACATGTATAATAACAACAACAATAAACATACACTTCAAACAAAAGCTGTGTGTGAATATATATATATATATATATATATATATATATATATGTGAGAGACTTCGGGGTGCAAATTTTTTAAAAGGTGGATTTGAGGCTGGTAAGCTGTACTTTTTAATGTGAGAAAAGTTAAACAGACTAGAGTAAAACTTGAAGTTGTAACATACTTTAGCAAGGTTTCCTGAAATTTTCAGTAAAAACCTTGTCGCAAAAATCTTAATGATTTAATTTTTTTCTCCTGTATCAAAAATATGCATGCATTGAATTTGTGTAAATATAAATTTGAAATAATTTCATGCTCATTTTGATACAGCTAATCTTACATGACAAATAAAAGGGTTTTGGAAATTTTGATAAAATACAAAATTAAAAATGCAGATGTTGTATTTGACCAAGAAAGACAAAAAAAAAAAAAAAGAACATGCCTGCTTCTTTCTCTACGATAGATGCTCAAAACTGACACAAAAAAAAATGTATCTCAGTTCTATACACGTAAAAGATTAATGTCTTTCTAGCACATTGCCAAAGGAATCTCACACACAAATTAATGTCTCTTGCCCAGACTAAGATACAAGGAGTTACTCCTGTACACATACAAAAACAATTTCACATAAACTTATCGCATAGCAACACAAAATGAATGGACCACGCATGTAAAAAATTAACTTTCACTCCCTGCACACACACACAAAAAAAAAAAAAAAAAAAAAAAAAAAGTTTCCCAATACGAGAATAAAAACTATTGCACAACAAAATAAAAATAAATAAATAAAACAAGAGCAGTCAAACATCATAAGCCTCCGTCAAAACAATAGTGACATCATCTTAGTGATTAGCAAGAGATGATTTTTCAAATAAGAAAAACTGCAATGAACTTGACTGCTTTTTTTTGTTTTTGTTTTTTGGATAATAAATATATTATAAATAATACTTTCATGGGGGAAAAAAAGCGTATAAAGAAAATGTAATGACAAAGCAATCTAGGGGAGGTAATTCAGTATTTGGCATGTGAAACGTATGAAAAAATATTAATTAAAAAAAAAAAAACAGGAAAAATAACCCAGAAACTTTACCCCATGCTGGATCAGACCCAAAATCTAATCAGTTTGTGCCAGCCATGAAGCTAATCATACCTGAAAGTTTCATCTGAATCCATCCAGCAGGTCTTGAGATACCTTGACCACGGATAGACAAGCAAAAAAAACTTGACCAGAAACAATACCTCTACGTTAAGGCAAAGGTAATAAATAATATCTCAGACACATAACAAATGTACTTGATTATAGGGGGAGCTTTCGTGATCAGGATTTTATTAAAGAAAAATACAATACAATAAAATAAAAGTAGAGGTTGCACTATACACAGGTATTTATTTTTTCAGAGGTTCAAAATCATGAGCTTTTGGTGCTTTACACGAGTAAACCTTTTTTTTCTGGAGGGGTAAATATTCTTGCAAAGAAACTCGGCTTATACACAAGTATATATATATATATATATATATAGTAAACAAAGAAAAAGGTTGGTCAATAGGGGAGGAAAAAAAAAGTTCTCATTCGTCAATTAGGCCCATACAGATTGTTTTTGAGACTCAGTGCAGGTACCCTGTAGGAAAATCATGAGATCATTAGTAAATGATTAGGCACATGATACCAGTGTTTATTGAAGCACTTTAAAAAAAAAAAAAAAAAAAAAAATATCAAAAGAATCTGAACCATGCAGCTGATCTCGTCTCTGAACAAGCTCTATCAATAATGGAGTTGACTCACTTGTAACTTTCAAAACAAGCTAGTATCATTTAATCACCAACACTCAGATATTGAAATTTTATCCAGTCATGATGAAGACTTATATTCTCAATGTTTTATGTTTCTTGTTTTAAGTATCTACTTGGATGCATGTTCTTCCGAGACTTAAAATAGAACTTATATATACTCAATCTATTATTAAAAAATTTGGAAAAATAGTCAGCTCATGATTTCACTCCAGGAAGGATTTGATGCATTCTGCCACATTCATTCAGTCATTTTCTATAACTTATGAACCTTTTGGTGGTTATTCAAGGCCATAAAATATTTTTAGATTATACATTTTTTTAATTTTGGCGATAATAATGGTTTAATGATACAAGACTAATTAACCCATAGCTGGGACACAGTTGAGCAAAAAGCCAACAAAACTATTTGTAACAACAAAGATGAACGAGATTATTGCAGCATTCTACAAGGAGACTGTCCAGATGAGTTGTAAAGAGTTCTGAAGTTGTAGTTGAAGCTAATGGCGATTTTATTGAATAAATTTTCTCTTTAATATTTCAAGATATTTTCGTTTAATTTTGGTAAACATATCTGTTAAAATGAGGTGTTATTTTCATTTTTGTGTAATTTAGACTACAATTTATCCATTGCTACATATTATATAGAAATAAGAGAAACAGGTAACATCACATTCAACAAGCAAAAACAAAAAACAAATCACACATTTAACAAACAAAAATAACAAATAACATGAGTTCGACAACAGTATTCAGATCTAGATATTCTGTAACTCATTAGGGGGGTAGAAGCACCATATTTACCTCAGCCACAGTAGAAGTGGTGTGTCTTTGGGCATGATAGCCTGACGGAGACCAACCCTCTCTAGGCTGGTGTGAATTCAGAGATTTTCCTTCTTCTAAACTGGTTGCCATTCAAGGCTATAGAATGGCCCAGTCTGTCCTGCTACTTACCCATAGCTTGTGGGAGAAGAGATGGCTTCCTATCTTTGGAATTTGAATTTGGCCCTCAATCTGAGCCACTATACATTACTCCACTATGCACCCCCCCAACAGTATACAAATACACAAATATTGAAAAATGCCAGCAGAAAAACCAGACAAGGCCTGATTAGTGAACATATTTTTATATATTTACAAAACTTTAAAGTTGGCATGATAGAAGTGATGCAAATCAGTTTAAGTGACAATTGTGTGTATATATATATATATATATATATATATATATAAATAAGTAAGCCGACTTGCCCTGACGATCTGTTAGGTAAAACCTAGGTAGGTCTGTTGGCTCTAAGTTAGATTTATTATTTGTTTGCTCTACTATTGAATTGAGTGCTTTAGTGTTAACGTTCTCATCTCGGGGTTTTTTTTCTTTTCAACGAGTATTTTGACGTATGTTCAAGTACTTAGTTTTTTTTTTCATTTCCTCTTTTTTCTCCTCCATGTTTATACTCGGTGGGTTTTTCGAGATGGATTGAAATATATTATAACAATTATTAATGTTATTATTATTATATATATATATATATATATATATATATATAGTGTATTGAGGTAGCAGATAATTTTCTAAACATATACTGTTAAATATAAGAGACAATGAATATCTATTACATTTAATCATGACCCATAATTAATAAACCCACTACATATATTGGTTTTACTACAACCACGCTCTCCTGTAGACTTACCTGTCACCTTTCTGATCAGAGTACAATTAAACAACATTTCTTAGAAAAACCTAGTCATGTAGGTAATACCAGACAGATTTTAGTCAACAATACAATAATCCTCACTCATACACACAGTAAAAAGAACCTTCAGATATTGGAGGCCATCTACATTAAATCCAAACAACCCACACTTAATAAAATCACGTTTAAATCTGGTCATAACACATTACATTGCATTTAAATATATGGTCCTGTTATCATTTCCACGTGGTGTGACATCATAGAACCGCATTACAAATTTATGAACTGCGTTTGCTATTTTTGGTAACTTATCATTGATTAGAAAAGCTTCAAGAAAATAAAAGATAAAAGCTTCAAGAAAATAAAAGATAAAAGCTTCAAGAAAATAAAAGATAAAAGCTTCAAGAAAATAAAAGATAAAAGCTTCAAGAAAATAAAAGATAAAAGCTTCAAGAAAATAAAAGATAAAAGCTTCAAGAAAATAAAAGATAAAAGCTTCAAGAAAATAAAAGATAAAAGCTTCAAGAAAATAAAAGTTAAAAGCTTCAAGAAAATAAAAGTTAAAAGCTTCAAGAAAATAAAAGTTAAAAGCTTCAAGAAAATTTTTTATTTTCAAAAATTCAATTTGAAAGTTAGTTATTGAAAATGGGTGGAAGTACATTTCAAAGTTGATGCATCAATAGAAATGTTTGGCTATCTTTGGGAAGGGGAAAATAAATTCTTCTATTTTCTCTTTCTCTAATGGGAGAAAATAAGAGAGGAAAACATGGTGGTGGTGATGGGGTGTTTACTTTCCATAAGTTAAGTCATTTTGTTTTACAGACACACAGTAGAAAATATATGACTCTTTCATTCCAAACTACACATTTTAAATTTAGCTTTAACATAATTTCTTTGAATGACACTGTGATTCTAAGCATGCTTTATACAAGATCCTGTATTCTCTAAGTGAACAGTGAGAAGGGAAAATTACAACCACCCCCCACCAAAAAAATTAAAAATAAGAAGTGAAATCCATTGCTGGCCAGCAGACTATTGTAGCTGCATTTTCTGTGTTTTCCACTACTAAGCCCACACCCCCGGCTTGCTGAGTCCTCCGAGAGTAGCTCAGCAGACATCTGGCCTGATGATTCAACTTCATCTTTAAAAAAAAAAAAAAAAGAAGAAACCAGGACATCACTGAACAAATCAAAGAATTTTTTTTTTAATCATTTCACCCCAAGCAAGGCATTCCACTGCCACTATTGCACAGGGGGTTACATTTTTTTTTTTAATCATATCACCCCGAGCAAGGCGGTAACGCCACTGATGTGCAGGGGGCTACATAATAGTGAAAAGATTGGAAAAGAGAAAGCCGGAAATCACATCCTAAACAGGGAACAAGTGATGAGCCTCTTCACCTGTTCAATAGACATGGGTGGAGTATGATCCGGGTGATAGATAGATCTATCTAGTCCAATTGAAGAAAAAAAAAAAAAGACAAAGTGAAAAGATTGGAAAAGAGAAAGCTGGAAACCACATCCTAAACAGGGAACAAGGGAACGCCCATAGCCCAGGGGTAGAGTCGCCGACTGATGCCACCTCGGTCGGGCTTCAATCCCGGGTAATGTGAAATAGACTTATTCAGAAATATATACAGTAAATGGAATTGATAAAAAAATGTACAGTGTAAAAGATTAAATTCTGAAAGAAACATTATAAAAAACAATGAAGAAAACCCTTTCTTTAATCTAAACTTATTTGTAAATGGAACTTTGCCTGTGTGTGCGTGTGTGCGCATCCGTCACCCACAGACTCCAAAACGGCTGAACAGACTTTCCTGAAAATTTACACAGTTGTAAGATAAGTGTCTGCAAGTATTCCCAGCCAGGTCCCGTGTCGAGGCACCCCTGATAGGGAAAGGTAGTGAGAAAGCGTGGTTAGATATAGGAAATGTCAGAAGGAGGGTGACAGACGGGTAAGAATGTAGATGGGAAGAGTGTTTGAGAGAATAGATGCGAGTTAGTGTGTTAGGAGGTGTCTATTGACCTTACATTTAATATAGGTATTTTCTACTGCAGTCTATTTCTTTTGCTTCATCTCTCTATAAAGAATTTTAAATTTGCCTTTTCTACCCTTGCCTGCCTTCTATTATTCACTCATCGTCTTTTAGAATCCAGCCAACGAGCCAGTCTACTTCCTAAATATTTTTTTTTCCTTTTATAGACTAAACTATTGCCCAGTTCACACTCCACCCATGTCTATTGAACAGGTGAAGAGGCTCATCCCTTGTTCCTTGTTTAGGATGTGGTTTCCGGCTTTCTCTTTTCCAATCTTTTTACTCTCACGTAGCCCCCTGCGCATCAGTGGCATTACCGCCTTGCTTGGGGTGATATGATTAAAAAAAAAAGTTTCTTTTTTACTTCCACTTTTCACAAGCCTTTTTACATTTACATCATCTTGTCTTTTGATTGAGAAACAAAGTTAATGTCTAGTTGTTCCAGGGAGTTTTATCATATCTAAATGGGTAGAGAGTCAAGGTTAATTTCTGGTGATTGTTGTTGTTCTTCTATGTGCCTTGTCCTTTCAGGACATAGGCGATCATGGTCTTCCACATCTCCCGATCCCTGGTGGTACTTAGCACGCTTCCTCCCATTACACCACAGAGCCCCTGTTCTGCCATTCACCTGCTCAGGCCAGTCAAGTACGTTACACGCTGTTTTCCTTTGTCTCTCCTGCCTTCTATCTGGCCAGTTATTATCAGGTTCTCCAAGACCTCTTTCCTCATTGCATATCCCAAGAACTTTAGCTGATGCTCAGTATTAATTTCCTTTTCATTTCCATCCTTTCTAAAACCTCGTCATTGTTCACATGCTCAATCCATGATATTCGCAGCATCCTTCTGTAGAACCACATTTCAGTTGCTTCAAGTCTTTCTTTCATCTTTGATGATATTGTTCAACATTCACAGCCATATTGAAGAACTGACATAACATAGCAATCCAGTACTCTTTTCTTTGTTTCTAGCGAAATTGTTCTGTCTCTTAATACTCTACTCAGTTTCTAGAATGCGTCCTTCGCCATGCCAACTTGTTTTCGGATCTCAGCGTCACACTTTCATTTCCTGTTAGAACACTTTCTAGGTATTTAAATTTTTGTACCTACTTGATTTTAGTATCCCCCACTTGTATTTGGCATTTTAGGCTACTCTTTTTGCTAATGACCATGTATTCGGTTTTCTTGCAGTTTATTTGTTGTCCTTTCTTGTCACTCTTCAGCTACCTTCTGTAGAGGGTCTTGTAGTTTCCTTTTCATGTCAGCTATTAGCACTGTATCATCTGCGTACCGGATGTTCTGCAAATTGTGGCCTCTGATTAGTAATCTTGGCGTAACATCTCGGGTCCTCAGAATAGTCTTGCTGTACAAGTTGAACAGATCCGGTGAGAAGGCGCATCCTTGTCTTATGCCTTTTCTATCTTTGTATATCTGCTGAATTCGTTACCTTTCCGTATGCAGGAAGTTTGCTGCCAGTAGAAATTTTTGATTACTCTTATGTCTTTCCCAAATATATCGAGGCTGCTGAGCATCTCCATCAATTCTTTGTGGCGTATTTTGTCGAATGCCTTTGCACAATCAATAATAGGTACACATGCTTCTTCATTTGTATTGTCTTTTCGGAGAGCAGCCTAATCATAAATATAGTGTTCCTTGTTCCAGTGTTTTTGATGAACCTGCACTGTTCTTGTCCCATCTCGGGCTTGATTTTGGTTCTTGCTCTATTCATCAGGATTCAGATGATCAGTTTTGTAACGTGGCTCATTGAGACATCCCAAAAAAGAAAACCGGACAGTTTGTCCTCAATCCATGCATGTGTGGAGTCCCAATCAAAACATGTGTTGTACCGGATTCTGAAGCTGTGAGGGAAGACTAATAAAAATTACATTTTCAATCTTCAGACTATCAGGTTTCATAATGGTCTAGAAAGTTTATTTCAGATAAGAGCATATGGTAATAATTTACGTTTCTTTGTTATAAAAATGTGTCTAAAATGACATTTTCCCACTGATATTAAAAATATTCATGTTTTTTTTTCTTATTAAAACTTTCCCAGAACTTACAAATAAAATTAAACACAAAAAAAGATAAAAAAGAAGAGCAATTTTTCAAAAAATAAGTTAATTTAATTAAGCTTTCAAATTGTTGGGAGTTATATAAAGAAGGGAAATTTCCACCTTCACCGGCTTCCGCATAGCTATTTATTGCTATATTTATTTACTAATATTAGCTACAGCATTAAAACCTATGCAAGGCATAAATGATAGGAAGATTATATTGAATTTATTGCGTCAGTATATCGAATTGGAATCGTATCTGTACAAATCAAGTGTTCAAATCTTTTTTTTTTTTTTGTTTTTAATGCAAGTACTTCAGCACCGGTTTAAAGCAATTGACATTGAATAAAAAATAAAAAAAAATGTCTCTTCCGACAGCGTAAAATGGGACAATATTTAAACGAAGCTTTAATGAAAATATTAAGAAAATTAAAATTGTTTTGTTAAATTTTTTTCCTCGGTTAAAAATTAAGTTCTTTACTGAACTTTAATTTATTAAATAAAAAAAAAAATCTAAGAAAAATCCCACTCGACTTAAAGTTAAACAAAAAAACAATTTGCAACAATTACAATATTTTTAAAAGAAACAAAAACAATAGCCTACGCAGTAAAGTCATCACATTCACAACAATTAAAGAAAATCCCGTTTTTAAAATAACGGGTTTCATGACGAATGAGTTGAAATTGAAAACAATAATTAACCACCCTAAAAGTTCGAACCCTAAAAAAATAATAAATGTCGTGAGTCACTAGTCACTTAGTCTGTATGACTTCTAGAGTTTCAAACTACTTTTTTGCATACCAAGCACCGACTGAACATAAATTTAATACTTAGGGGATACTTAAAAAAAAAAAAAAAAAAAGACAGGATCTAATCATTAGAATAGATTTTAATGCCTGTGAAGTGCATAATGGAATTTTTAGCTTAGAAATGACCTGCAAGTTGCAGTCTTTTTTGTATACAAATAAAAAAATTATAGAATTAATTAAAGAAAGAAGACGTGTATTTATTGTATGACCATTCCGTAAACCTTAATTCAACTTAGTTTTTTACTCATTGCGGGTCAAAATCTCTAAAAAAAAAAATAAAGGAAAAAAATCCATTTTACGACACGTATTATTGACTATTATTGAGGGCTTAAATGGTTAGGATTTTTGGAAGGTTCCTGGTCGTAATCGCATGAGGAAAGAATTTAATAATTAATTAGAAAAAATGAAGACCATATCTGTTTGGTTTTTTTTTGTTTTTTTTTGTATTGAAAACAAAACCTCAATCAATAATAAAATATTTTTGTTTTTAGTCAACAATTTTATTGCAGATTTTTTTGGTGGTATTAAAACATTAATTTTAATTTAATTGTAATTTTCAAAATATTTTAAAAAGTTCTTGATTTCTTCAAAAACTAAAAACTAAAAATTTAATTAGTCAAAAAAGCCTTTTTTTTAAAAAAAAGCTTTTTACTAAAAAGCGCATTAAAAGAAACTGACTGATTGTTAAGTTTGAATGCAATATTCCTCTTTTAAGTTTTTTTTTTGGAAACGGTTAATAATAATCATTTTCTACATCGGAGTAAAAAAAAAAAAAACACGAAAAGAAGTCAGTATTACATTGGTGAAAAGTGAAAAGTCTACTACTCTCTCTTTCTCTATTACTTACCAGATCCAACAACAATCATAACAGATACTGGTTTCTGTCGCCTTTTTCCTTTCTTTCGCCGAAAAAATCCACGGGTGACACGATAAAGGATACATATGAGTAGCCATACAGCTAAAAGTCCAAGGAAGGTGGCTAGCACCGAATAGAATAGCTGGATCACTACACTAAACATTTATGAGAAAAGGAGAAAGAAGTGTAAAAACGACATTTGCAGACACACACGTGGTAATAAACATTACTAGTTACGAGCCCACTGACGGCAATCAAATTAATATTAATGATTGAACAGAATAAGACATATGAGTAACTTTTAAGAGATTTTTATATTATTAAGAAGATTGAGATGTTTATCATTTTAAAAAATGTCGATTTAGGCCTTTGTTTAGGATATATAGTTTTTTTGCAGTTGTTTGTTTCTAAGAGCAAGTTACTGATTTTACGACAGTGCGACAGTTTATGACAGACCGAAGCAGCGTGTATTGTTGTCACCAACCAATTCCGATACAAGGAAAAGTGGAACTTCATAATTTGGCCAAAATGTGTTACTAAATATCTACGTTTAAATTTAGTGGTAAGTATACATTTTTATACTAAATTTCGTGTGTTGAGATTCGTGTATTTAACAAAAAAAGAAAAAGAAAAAAAAGCTGGACTAATTAGGTATCTTGCTTGCGTACTGAATCAAACATGTTTTACAAAATTAATTTAACTGTTAGTTAAAAAAAATCCGTTTCACTTCCTCCCATTTTTGTGACTTGTCTTTTAAATTCTTGCAGCGATAATGTAAAAAAAAACGTCCAAAGGGAAAACATAGCAATGATAAACCGATTTTCTTCCTATCTGTAATGATTTTACGTATTATGAATTAAAAACAGACTCTTTATTGAGACGATTGAAAGAAAGAAGAAAAATTAGGAATCTATACGGTTTTTTGTCATTTTTTTTTATTTATTAAAAAGCATAAAAAGATTCTTTTTGTTTTAGTTTTCTTGAAATATTTTATAGTATTTTTTTTTTTTTCGAAAATAAAATCATAACACATTTGATCAATAACAAAATTGTCATTACATGTTTCTGAATAATTCACCTTCGACATCCAGATTTTGCATTTTGATAGAGAAACAGAAAGAAAGGTATGCGGTATATAAGTTTCAGGTTAAAGTAACTATATAATCATTTAGAAAATCCGAGGTTTTTGTCCATTAATATTTTTAAAAACATTTTTTTTGTTTATGATTTTTCAATACCATCATTAGAAATGAAAAGCAGTTTTTGATTTCAGGTAACAATTGCTTTTTTTAACGTTAATTTTATCTATTTTCACTTGTTAAACGAAAACCTGGTTCTGTGTTAAAGACCCCCCCCCCTTTTTTTGTACAAATATTATAAATGGGAGACTTTTAGAAGCATAAGTCAATAATTTCAAGTTATTTATTACTACTGTTCAGTTAAAATTACGGAATGTTTGACGTTTCTGATTTACTTGGAAAAATCTGAAAAGATTTTACTTACTTTTTTATTATTTAAAAAAACAAACTATGCCCTACATTTTTCTCGTTTAATTTTTTTTTGCGTTCAAGATGGTGAACGCATTTAAAAAATCATTCTAATTGAAATTGAGATTCCATTTGAAAAACAATATTTTCTCTCAAAAATACAAAACAAGAACAAACTATTATTTATTTTTCCTCTCACTCATTACAATACATACCTTTTGGATTTCTCAATATTGTTTTTTCTTTCTTGGATTTCTCAATATTGTTTTTTCTTTCTTATATAAGGCATTTTTACGCCTTTTAAAAGTTTTAGTAACTTAGCTACTATACTTTAACTTGTAACTTTTTACAGTTTAAAAGTTAATTTTACTTAACATTCAACAGGTTGCTCCAAAGAACAGTAATATCTAAAAATTTAAATGCATTTTTGCAAATATTTTTTTTTTTTTTTTTTTGGAATGATTTTTTTTTTTTTAAATTATCATTAAATAAAAAAAAAAAACACGCTAAAATCGTCCATATTGACAAATCTGTCAAGACAACGTAATTTTCTTTGTTAAATAAAATATACTTTTCAGAAACTTCATTTTGAGCAGGATTAGCTGATTTAAAATTTAATTAATCTGTTTTACAACAAATATTTACTTTTACTTTAAGATATTGCATTTTTTTTTTTTTATATATATAGGTGGGTGTTTTTTATGAGATGTTGACAACTCTTAAACCTGTTTTGGAATTTTTTTGTAAGTGGGGGGCGCATAACTAACAATTACTTGTTAAAATATAAGGAAGGTGAACTCCTTTTTTAAAATATTATTTTTAACTACCCAGTAATCTTTTAAGCAATTTATTGTATTTTTTTAGCTACTTTGTCTAACTTGAAGACACTTCAAGGAATTTTTAGAAAATTATTAATAAATTTTAACTTTTTACTGTAATTACGACTCTTATTTTCTGATAATACCACATTTAGATATCCATACAAAAATCAACATGCTTATTCAAGCATAAAATTAATTCAGAATTCTTTTTAAAATATTGGTGGTCGTTGAAATGTGATTTTCTCCATTTATGAATAGTAGATGTATTGTAATTTAATAAGAAAATCACTGGACCACTACAAATTAATAAAAATTTTTAAAAGATTTAAAACTTTATGAATTATTCTAATTAAAATTTGTTAAAAAAAAAATTAAAACCACTTTTTTTCTACAACTTCATTATTCATCAAAATTTTTTTTCTATAGTATCTATAATAATTTCTATAATATTCATATTTTCTAAAAACTTTTCTAATTAAATAAATACTTAGTTTTATTGCATTTTTTATTTTGCATCTCAGAGCAAATTTTCTGTAATTGGGGGTCCTGTTTGACCAAAAACATTTCATGATTTAAATTCTCTGAGTGATTGTCGTTATAACTAAAAAAAACTATTCAATCAGTCAAGTGCCATTTTGTCTTACTGTGTCATTCCAATGATGGAAAGGACTCTTTTTCTTTCTCTCTCCACACCACTAAAAATTCAAGTTTGGTAGTGAAAGTCTTTCAAAGGTTCTTGTAGTTTTTTTTTTCGAAATCTCATCTTTCGAAAGAGCAGTCTGTCTGGCATTTCAGGTTCAGGAGTTTACTCAATATTTAAAGAACTTTCTCTCTTGTACACTTTTCTGAAAAAAAAAAAATTCCTGTTTCTTGATCATGTTGGAAATTATACAAATAGTAACGGGTCTCCTCATTGGATGATGAATCCACCACATTGTTTTAAGACAATCCTGTTGATTGGCTGAATTAAGCCGACCTCGTTTTGAACCTTTGGCGGGCTTAGAACGGAAGGGAAGATTTCCGGCCTCTTTTGGACAGCCGGCTCCGACAACACGGTCGCATTTTAGCACCGCTCCTGTCTTATACGTTGCCGCGGGGCCTACAATAAGCGCCCTCATGTCTCTATTTCCCGAGACAGTTATACCTAAATCAAGGTATTTTTATTAGGCTAATGCCTTATCATTTTATTCAGAGAGACTTTCTCCAAATCCTTCGTACCCTTTGAGGTATCCTTTTTGGGCAATTGCCTTACTTGTAGAGAAAACTTCTATAAGAATTCTTCAAGGCGAGTACATCGACCCTCTTTCGACCGAATGGAAACGGCTGTAGGAACCAGACCTCAGAAGAATAATTCCTGAACGTCGCGGAATTTGCATCTCCATACGTAAACTTCACCCACTTCCAAGACGAGGCCGAACTCCCTCAAGTCTCCAGAAGGAAGCTAACTACCGTCTCGAAAAGAGACTATATACCAAGCTAAGCAGAAGCTGCAAAAATCAACATATTTTTGCAAGACTTAATAAACTTGTTGTTCAAACCCAGGTATGTCTTGTTATATTTGTTGATTTCCGTCCACTGCTTGAGCTCTGAGCTATGTGTGAATAATTTCTCACAATCAAAGCAAATTTTGTCTTTGAATTTTAGAGCTTTTCTACTTCACAAAAACTTTATCAAATTTAAATTCATGATGCTTATTTTGAGAATATTTCCAGAAGAGGAATCGTCATTCTCATTGATTAGATTTTTTTTTTAGTTTTATTGATCAGTTCTTTTTTTTTTTTTTCTGAAAAAATACCACCATAAACTTTCTAAAAAAAAATGCATTTTAAATAATTTAAATCTGTGAAGTTAAATTTTGCTTTTGTGTGAACGTTAATAATAGCCTAAGAAAATACGTATTTTCTACTGAATTTTGTTTTTAAAAAAGCATGCATAAAAAAAACGAAAGAAAGCAAAAAATATGGGACACCAACACTCAAATTTAATGATCAGGAACTAGTCATAAATTTATCTAAGATTAAATAAAAATGAATTATTTTTAACATTATTAGTTCAACTTCAGTGTACAGTTAAATAAACACTGAAAATTTCTTTTGGATTTGATAATTCCTTGATGTTTGGCAATTTTTAAATTTATTTTTGGCTTTCATAAATTTAAAATAAAATATATCCAATTTGTTTGTATTTGGTTTGGTAGCACCTACCCTTGATGTCATAACTTCGTTTGTTCAATTAATTAATGAGAAAACTTTGCTAACTAATAAGTAAAAAAAAAAACTGAAAATAAAGAAATATACCTTTTTCGGCTTTTTTTTAATTAAAATTGACAATAATGGGAAGTTGATCAGGAGTTAAAAGGCATTGATTTGGTCGGAAATATTGGTGAATTTTACTTGTAAGTTGCCACGATATTTCTTGACTCTTAGTTTCCACCACCGATCCCTTTTTAGGGATCCTTGCTGAGTTAGACAAATTTTGATGTTGTAAAACTTTTTTTCTTTTTAAAAATACACCGCTTATTATGTTTATGAAAGACGTATACAATTTTTATTTTTTATTTTAGAAATAAGATCTCTATTCATGGACCGATAAATGATGAAAGTTTTGAATTCTATGAGCTAAAAAAAAAAAAAGTAGAAAAAGCCTTTTTGTAGTCTTTAGGAAATTACTAAAAAAAATCGTTTCAGACCGGATTGGAATTTCCTGGGTAACCAATGACATGTTTCTGGGAGTGGAGTATCATTCTTTTTCACGAAAAAGAAAAAAAACAAAAACAAAAAAAGCTATTATTTTTTCAACATTTTTATTTATTATTTATTTTTTCGTGGGATTGTAAGGGTTTTTGTTCCTATTTTTTCCGTTCGTTTTACATGGGATTCTGTGAAGATTTTTGGAACATAAATTATCTTATTGGCAGTAATTGGGTTGCTTTTTGGTTTCTATACGTTTTTAATTGGAAAAGTGAAGTTCCTTAAGAAAATATTAAGAAAAATAAAGAATAAAAAACATTTCAGGATTGATTTGAGTCTGTCGAGGGAATTTACGGGTGCAGGTAATTTTTACAAGTGACTTCAAAAACAAGTCTTTTTTTTTTTGTTTGAAAATGTTTTCTTCATCATAATATTTTTAAGTTGTAATCAATTTATAAATCTTGTGTTCGTAACCGTTGCCTTTGCTGAGTCTATAAAAAAATATCTTTGCTGCTCCCTTCATTCATTCATCATGTCTTGTAGTAAAATCTACTTTTTACCCCGAACTTGCGAAAATGTGTTAAAAACCTTTGTTTTCGGTACAAAGTTGAGGGAAGCGCCGGCTATAGATAATTAATCTCTAGTTGATTACTGCTGAGTATTAAATAGTGTTGAAATTATTTTTAATCTACAAAGATAAACATTTTCGTTTTGCAAATTTGGAATTTTATTTATAAGCAGGTTAAAAAAAAATCACATTTAATTGTAAAAAATCAGGTTTTTTCGTATCACGCCATTTACACAACAACTTTCTGTAATATACACAAAACACACACACACACACACACATATATATCAAAATAAATTATTCTCTGTAAGAGTATTATATAGCACTACAAATAACCTTTGACCTGACCCACCTAAAAAGTAGAGTTCAGTTACATTGTGGGCTGATGTCTAGAAGTGATATCATATCAAGGCTTGGTTTTCTTTTTTTACTTTTTTCCTCTCAAAACTAGAAGGTAGATTATATCACATTTTTGTGATATAAATAAAAACTTTTTTTTTTTTTTTTTTTTTTTTTAAGAAAAACTACTTTAAAAAATCTTTCAAACTTTTCCATTATCCTTGAAAATATTCTGTCACAAAGCTTTGTTTTGATTTTGAATCATCAAAAAGAAGGTATGTGAATTTTTTTTATTTGCTGAATTTTTTGTTTTGGAGGTTGCGTTGTATCGAAACTTTTTTGTGTGTGCAAAAATCACAATAACCTTGTGTTTATTTAAGTTTTGTTTTTGCTAAAAGGTTCAGTTAAGGTGAACTGAACTAAGTTATTTTTGATGTCTCCCTATTGATATTATTATGGTTGAGTAGGGTACGTATGGATGGAATAATATTCCTAATCCAAAGAAACACTATTCTTAAAAAAGTGCTCAATACAAAGTAGAGCAAAGAATATTTATTCAGAAATTATAACATATGTTACAATACCACTACAAAAGTAGCTATTTTGTTTCGACACTTCTTGTATCTTGTCAAGTGATGTGGTTTATTTAAAATTGAATGGTTTTGAAATGTTAAAAAGCAAAACCCCTTTATTCAGGGAGGCTTTGTTGTATGAACAATGTGGATCAATCAGAGTAAAGCAACTTCTAATTTGGAGAATATGTGAGCAGACTTAAAAAATAATTTGTGGGGTGGGGACATTGATGAAGATAGAAAAGTGTCAGGCCTAGGATAGGGCCCTGGGGGACATCTGCGTTTGTATGATGGGACCTTCATTACATTGTTTGATAAGAGCGATTGGATCAAATCAAACAAACATCCAGTTATGCCATAGTGCTGTGCCTTGTGCAGAAGGCCAGCATGCTAGACTTTGTCAAATGCTTTGGAGATAACCAAGGCAATAGATTTAGCTTCGCCGTTTTTATCAAGAGCCTGATATATGAATTCGGTGATGTTAGCAATTTAGCGTTAGACCTGGGCTACCTGTCAGAGAATAGGTTATGTGCTGTAAGATCTTGAACCAGTTCAGCACTGATGATATTCTCGAACACTTTGCCAAAATTGGTAGGAGGCTGATAGGGCAATAATTAGAGGGGTCTGAGGGTTCTCTGGAGTTTTTAAATACAGGAACCACCGAGGAGGACTTCCAGCAGGAAGCAGAGAGGCAGTAGTTATGGAGTTTGGAGAGAAAAGAGGAGCGTTCGAGGGCACATTTTTTCACCTTTGCTCACCTTATGGGGGTCAAACTTTGAAATTGTGTTAGAGAACAGACAGGGTATTTATGTATACATCCCTCAGTTGAGCCTAAGTTTTAGGTGGGAAGTTGGGTGTGGATACTCCAGATAAGTCAAGTGTTGGAGGAGAATCTGTGAGCAAATCACTTGACCTTGTCTGCTGTGTCTGTGAGGACCTCGAATTTATTGATTAATGGAGGGTTTGCTGTTCAGCAGAGTTGCCAGTAGTCTTTGGCGCCAAACTTGTGGAATGCTTTACTCTGCTTCATTATGTCAGAAAACAACGACATAGCATAATTTAGGATCCTCTTGCACTCATTACGAGCAGAAGCAAGAAGGCACCTATTATAATCAAGCATGTGGCTCCAGTAAAGCCGGAAGAAGTGATTCCTGTGGGCAATGGTGGCCGAGCAAGCAGGAGAGAACCAGGGGGACGAATGAGACTTAAGAGAAAACTTCTTAGTTGGGATTAAAGTATTGATGTTAGCTTTCATCCAAGAAGAGACCTCAGAGGCACAGCCTTCCCCAAGGGCTGTCACACAGAAAATCACAGAGTGAATCCCAATCTGCTGTTTGGTAGCAGTAAGAAATTTTGTTAGTAGACGCTTCTTGGAGGAAGCAATGCAGAATTTTGGCTTTTCTTCAGTGCCATTTGATAAAATGTCACAAGTCAAACATTTTTGGCTATATTGCTACACCTACAAACCTAGAGTATTGTCTGATGCACTTGTTAGCTCTCTGATCTGGCTGTTCTGTGGCATATCTTATCCAGTTAATGTCAGCAAAACAAAAATAAAACTACGCATTTGTATGAAACTCTTATATTTTATACTTTGCAACACATTCCTGTTTCTTCCGCATAACTGACTTGGATTTTATAAAATGAAAAAAATACTCGCGTCTGATGCCACCCCATGACTCTTCTGTCACACCCTTTTTCACTGCCCTTGGATCTTTCCATCAGGCTTGATAATCTCCAGTCTAAATCAACACCCTACCTTCATTGGGATGTTGCTTTTGTGCATTCTGTTGACATTGTTTCATGGGATAATAATTCATCAGAATCCTGTCATGCTGTCCACCTTATTTGAAGGAAAGCAGGATTCATCAGACCAAATTACCTTTTTCCATTGTTATAATATCTGCTTTTAGTGTTTGTATGCTTATTAAAGACACTTGGACATTGGTTAGTATGAATATTCTAACTAACCTTTAACTATGCATCCCCATACACACCAGGTATTGATAGACTGTGTTGCCATAATAGCGTTTTTGTTGGCTCATACTGGTTGGATTTCTTTCTTTTATTTTGCTATTTAATAAGTTAATAATTGCTTAATTTCTTTTCTGTGGTTGATCCCTGACCTTGACTTCTGGTTTTAAAAATATTAAAGTCACTTAGTTCTTTCTTTTTTTGCTTGTCACTGTGTGACCTTTAATACATCCAAATGAAGTACTTGTGGCTGGCTGGCTGGCTGGCTGGCTTCGTTTTTTATGTACATCTGACACTGATGTGTATTGTTACATTAAAGTAGCTATCATTTTTTTTACCACATGATATTTAAGCTCATCAGTGCAAGTTGTTGAGTGAAAAAATTTTTTCTGTGAATGGAAGAAAGTAGCAACAAGACTGGAAATGATAGCATTGTGATATTCTTCACCAAACTTTGTGGAGGCAGGTGTAACACTTAGCTTTAGTCAGTGATCAAGTAGTGTAGACCTTATCATGTGTGATCAACTGATCTGAAGCAGATTTCTATTTTAACTTTGTCTACTTCATATGCAATTTTAGTTTGATACAATGCACAGATTAGGCATGCTAGTAGGTGAAAAGTACAATTGCAAAACAACCATCCCCGAAATCAACCGTGTCATTTTGTTCTTATATATATATATATATATATATAATATATATATATATATTTTAGTTCAGATACTTCAATCCAAGGGAAAAAAGCAGGAAGGTAAATTCCAAAAAACCCGATCCTAATTAATATTAAAAATTTATACAGGAAGAGAGCTCCATGTAATAAAATATTACAGAGCAAATATATATTAAAAAAGGATTAATTCAAAGATGTTGAATGGCCATTTCGATATGAAGATCCCCACGGGGGATGACACATCACCTCAGCAACAGAAAAAACCTTTCAGAAACTGGAGAAAAATTAGTCTACTTTTCCTTTTTAAATAGATTGCAAAGAAATTAAAAAATAAATAATAAAATAATAAAGATAAAAATAAAAATAAAGAAAAAGAAAACGAAAAAGATAGAATAAAATCAAATAAATAAGAAAAGAAAAAAAATTGACATCGTCTGGGTTCGCAAAAAAAGGGAGAATGTAACTAAAAATTAACAGACAGCCGTGTTAAATCGACGTAAGTTTAAGCAACACGAAAAAAAGATGGTAAGAGAGATAAAAGAAGGAAGGGAGGGAAAAAGAAAGAAACTAAAGAAAAAAAAATTTTTTAAATATTACAGACGCTGGACAAATTCAAAAACCTAATTTCCCCAAAACGTTGAAGTATTAGAAAAAGGCCTTTACTTAAAAAGGCATAATTATTAATAAAAGGGAATAAAAAGATATAGGATTTAAAAAAAAATTAGGTCATTTGAAATTAAACTAAATAAAGACAACACTAGGTAAAAAAAAAAAAAATTAATTACAATTATTATATACATACCTATAGAAGTACACACATACATACATATATATACACACACAATTTAACGAATAAGAATACATATATACATACACATACACACACATACATTCAATTTATTACACACTTATATACATATACATGTGTACACATACATGCACACATATACATACACACACACGCACATATATATATATATATATATATATATACATATTCCATATGCACTCACACACATACATATTAATGAATATTATGGAAAGGAGCATTTAAATAGCTAAAAAAATTTTTTCAAAATTACATATAGCCCACATACATAAATACATATATATACATATATATACAAATATGCACATCCACACACAAACATACACATATACATAAAAAAAAAAATTAAAATTAAAATTTAAAAATTTTTTTAAAATATTAAAAAAATTATAGAAAAATTTAGAATTTAAAAATTAAAAATTAGAAGTTAAATTTTAAAATCCGCCCTATGGCGGCACTTGTTTATAAATTCCCTCCTAAAGTAAGTCCTGATGAGGATACTTCAAAATCAGAATCTTCTCCAAAAATTGTTGTTTGCCGCAAGATAATCGACATGGCTTGGCAGGAGATAACCAGACATATCCTTAATGCGGCTTGGAGAAATCTGTGGCCCAAAGCTATTGCCTCACGAGATTTTGAGGGGTTCGAGGTGGAGGCTTGGAATCGATTAGGGCATTTGTAGGGTAAAAAGCGTCTCTACTTATGAAATTTTCACGTTACACAACGACTTCCAGAACGAATTAATTTTGTGAGTATAGGTTCCATTGCATAGCCTCTTTTATCACACACACACACACAATAGCTGGATTATAAGAAGTAAGTGTTTGCTTGTATATATGGATTGAGATTAGAATGTGTATGGAAAACAAATACTGATTTTTTTTTTTTTTTTTTTTTTTTTTTTTTTAAATTTATTTATTTTAAATAGAAACAAACAGCTGCATCTCAAGAATTTCTTGTATAATTTTGAGATGTGGCACTGTACTCAGCAGGGGTTCAAGGTACACGCATGCTGCTAATTTTGGGAATTATGTATCATTTAAGCTGTACCTTGGAAATGTCCACAAATTGAATGTTTTAGTATTCTGTAGATATTGCAGAAAAGCGTTTAACATGGAAGTGAGTATTTTTATGAGGTGTTGACAGCCTGACATTTTGGAAAATTTAATTTTTTTTTCTACAGAGAACATATCTGTGAAAATTACTTCAGGAATATAATGGGAACAATTTTTTTACATAATTTTTAATTACCTAGCAATCTTTAAAATTTATGAAAATATTCCAAGTAATAAAATATTCCATGTTTCATTGAATTTTAGATACTTTGGCTTCAATTTTCCTATAGTTAATTCTCTTATTTTGTGATAATATTGTGAATGAATGTAACATATTTACAAAGACTGGCATGTTTATGCACACAATGTGGTAAAACTAAGACATTGTTTAATTAGAAAAGCTTTTATAAATAAGATCTATTTTATTCTTAAAGAATGATTTTATTGAATAATTATGAGAAGTGTTTTCATTTTTTAAATCAGAATAATTGTTTTAAATATTTTCAAATTCTGTATTAATTTCACCCCTTTTGATGATATTAAGTTGTTGTATACTTACCTGTATACAAGAATGGGATGTTCCTATTCTCTTATATACATGGAAACTATTGTAGAGAGTAGTGATTATAGTGACAAGCAGTTACTAGAAGTGTATCTACTTCACACAGTGTGCGAGTCTTGTATTTGTGATATACTATTATTCCCAACCTCTGTTTTGGTGATTATTCATGCAGTAACCTTTTTGGGTTACAACATAAGTAAAAACTATATTTAGTAATCATAAATGGAAAAGTTTAGTATAAATCCTCGAACAACTATATTTAAAAAAAAATTCTGTTTTATATGTACAAACATGGTTTTTTTTATATTTATGCATTCACACCCTGATTGAGCACTCTGGAAGAATGGTAGACTTTGAAAAACAGTAGCTACTCTAGCATCTACGCATCGTTCATTCAGCAATGAATTAGAACACTCTCAGCTATTGGGTGTGTATGATGGTAATATACATGCTAAAAAGTCTGCCTCCTTCTACCGAGAGCCCATATTATGATCTAGCTTGAGCTCATGCAAAAAAAAAAGTAAGCACATCTTTTTACCATGTTCAACATGATGAACATATAAAATTTTTAGTTAAATTTTATGAGAGATTGATATAAAATTAACAAAGAGGACACTTTAATAATTGGGAATCACTAATACATTTTTGTGTAAGTATTATAATAGAGAGGTCATATATATATATATATATATATATATATATAATTCATTCATCAGCAGTGAACACTCTCAGCTATTGGGTGTGTATAATGATAATATACATGCTAAAAAGTCTACCTCCTTCTACCAAGCGCCCATAGCTCAGAGGTAGAATCGCCAACTGACGCCAATTCAGTCAAGTTTCAATCCTGGGTTAAAAAGCAATCTAAAAAGTCTAACCGTACTGATGAGCTGTGATACAGCAAAACAGATCTGTCTGCGGATGACTATATATATATATTCAGATGACCATACACAACATGCTCAGAAAATATGAGCAATATGTATAGTAAGTTTATAACCAAAAATATTTAAAAAAATATATTATGGAGAATATTTTCTTAAATTCTTAAGGTTACTAAGTACTTAAAAATTATATTTAAGACACTCACATGAATTCAATTACTTTTTTAAGGCTTAAAGCCCCTGTAAAACAACTTCAGATAAATAACAATAAGTCAAACCTGCCAACACCTTAAAGAAACAGCTACTGTCAGGTTAAAAACAATGTATTTCTGTGATATTTTAAACTCAAAGGAAAGAATAGTTGTTTCAAATCAAATTAATTAGACTTTAAATTGGCTAATATTCCTCAAATGAACTTTCAGAAAAGCATATTTTATTTTTGGAAGATTCTTTATTAAAAAAGCGAAATACATTGTGATGAAAGGCGACTAAAAACGATGTTAATCAGCTATTTTAGAACTAAAATAAATTTAGATTAGTTTTAAAATATAGCAAAATATTTGGCTTATTAGAAAAATAAATTTGAAATTAAAATAAAACCTTCAAAAAAGATTTTTTCATTTTTTTTTTCATTTTAAACCTTAAGTATTACCTATTTGTTGTTGTGGTACCTATTCTTGATCCATTTGTACTAATGCTGGTAGCCTCCACCAAGGGCTCTACTCATGGTCTTGCTTTATTTTTAATTTTAATTTTTATTAACAACCTTCCTGATATTGGCTTTCAACTTGGTATCTATGCTGATAACACAATTATTTATTCTTGTTTTGATAATAAGTCGGATATAGTCAAATTGGCAGCTGATGTCAAAAACGACCTTCAGTCTGTTAACTGGAGCAAAGAATGGCGTAGTGATTTTAACACCAAAAACTAAACTGCTCTCTCTTAATCATCTGAGAGAGCCCCCCCCTTTCTGACTTCCGTCAGCATGGCTGATGCTAACCTTTAGAAGAGTGACTTGTTGCACCTTCTCTAGCTGATCTTCTTGGTTGACATTAAGTGAAAGACTATATTGAATCCATTGCTAGGTCAACTGCTGAGAAGCTTGGGTCACTATGTCCTGCTAGACAGTTTTTCTTGCCAGAATCTATCTTAATATTTAGAAGTGTCATTTGTCCATGCTTGGAATATTAGTGCAACATAAGGTCTGGTGCTTTCACCATGTATCTAGTAATCCTTGATAAAACCCAAAGAAGAATCAGTAATATTATCAGTCCTAATCTGGCATCTCAGCTTCATTCACTATCTTGTTTGTTTGTTTGTTTCAATCCATAAAATTGCCTCCTTGTGCCTTTTTCTATAAATATTTTCACTGTAATTTTTGAATGAACTTTTTGCTATGATACCTAGACTTTATGAATTTACGATCAGTACTTGTGTGATGTCTAGTCGTGCATTGTGGTGCAGTGGATATTGATTCGGAATAAGAAATCGAGGAGCCGAGTTTGAATTCCAGTTGAATTCTTTGCATTCACTTACGCACAAATACCCTTGAGAAAGGTATTAATGCATCTTTTCCCTCCATTTATGGGTTAAATAACTGGACAGATTGGTTTCTATAGCCTTGGCTGGTAACCAGTCTACTGCAGAAAGTAATGGCAACCCACTGCGGGATAATCTTCTGCCGGTCAGTCATGTCTCTTTCAAGTCATGATCCCCCCCAAGCGTGTATCATGTATGGCACTTAATTGACTAGACTGGTGATGCAATCTCATCAATTTACAGTTTTTTGAGTTCATTAGTTTTCTATGCTAACAGGTTTTCTTGTACTTCTCACTTGTGAGACTCTCTCTCAGCTCCATGCTTTCCAGTCATCTTTTATCCTAAAAAATTTAAATGTAATGTCATTTGCTGTCTACTGTCCATTTGATTACTCTTCTTTTGTTCTCACTCCTTAGTAATATTTCTGTTTTCTAATTCTTCCACGGTTCTGGGTATGATGGTAAACTGCATCCGACAGCAAGGCCTCTGATTGGGGGGTTGTGAGGAGCATGGAACCATCTCTTAATTGCTGTTGTTCCCAGGTCCACCCTGACTTGGAGTGGTAGCACTTGTTATCGTCCTAGCTATGAGCAAATAGTTAACCCCGACTCTGGGGTTAAAACACTATGAAAGTACAAAAATAGATTTTTACAGAAATATATACATAAAAACATTCTTTTATAGGAGATTATACCTTTTTTTAAGGAAAATTATTGCCATAACACATTGTTGAAGGAAAAAGATTACTAGCAATACAGTTTTGAATACAAAACTAGAAGACATCTTCAGTTTTGTAAAATTAAGAAAAAAGTTTCATAAAAATCTGACTAAATGAACCTTCTCACTATAACCGAACATTAAAAAAAATACCTTAAAGCCCTACTTTTTTAGCATTAAATAACCCGCAGAGGTTGATATGCTGTTAGACAGAACTCTTCCATGCCAATAACCCCTTATCTTAGTAACTTTACTGCCTTTCTTGAGGTGAACTCAATTTAAAAAGAAAAAATTATTTCCCATGATATTTCTCTTTTTCATCTACTTGTGTTGGCTTTGAGTTATTTCCCTTTGGTCACTGTTCTATGATGTAATTCATGCCAGGAGGAGGTGGGTGAATACCGGAAGTCTAAATAGTTTTCTGTCCATCAGGAAACTTAATTGAAGAAGAATTGATCTCTGTTGATCCTAACATGTACTGGATTCACCTTAAGAGGTATCGAAGTAACCTTTGTACCCATTGTCACCTCAGAATGTCAAAAGACTACAGTCCCAAAATATTGACCTTGAAGGTGTCCTCAAAGCCACTAAGTGCAGAATTGGATCTTAGTGGATGCTGGTAGATACATCACCACAAATGAAGATGTAAACCCAGCTGATCTTCAGGCATACACATACACACTTGGCTTATGAGGGGTGAGAGTGAATGTTCTTCACATCCTCTTAAGATGATTAAATGTTTAAAGAAAGAACCAAGTCCACATACCATCGATTCAGCTTGTGTTAATTTGACAATCCAGAAGTGAATAAACAATTATTTTATGCCTGAAAAATTTAGTCTCTTATTTCTTGCTAATATAACATTACACTGTTATTTCCATTTGTTTTTCTTTATTATAGGAATAAGTTAAGCAGTGTCACACCTAGTCATTTCTTAGATGGGGAAACTGCTTGGGAAGGCCAGATACTGTAAACAGCATCTCACAACCTGAAATATTTTGGCTTTAAATGTTGGTTTAGAAAAAACAAATAAGTTAGTCTTTAATTATAGTTTCCAATTTACAAATTTTATTGATAGTATAAAGATCAAATGGGAAATAGTTATAAATTTAGCATGTTTTTGCTTTTACTAAAACTTCATCTGAAAATGAAATAAAGAGGAGAAAAAAAAATTCTACTCTTTTTGTTTGTTTTTTCATTGGTTAAGCAGACCTTACATACATCTGTCTTGTCAAACAGTGTTTGTGCGTATAATTCATGTTATACAACACAAAAATTTTAAAATAAAATTCTTTTTCTCTCTATATTTCTTTCACTGAGATATATATATATATATATATATATATATATATACACACACACACACACACAGTCATCTGCAGACAGATCTGTTTAGCTGTATCGCAGCTCGTCAGTACATTCAGCTAAGATTGAAACTTGACCGACTTGACATCAGTCGGCGATTCTACCTCTAAGCTATGGGCGCTTGGTAGAAGGCAGACTTTTAGCATGTTATGTACAATGTAGACATACACCAGTAACTGAGTGTGTTCTAATTTATTACTGAAATAATGATAATTTTAAGTAACAAAAGAGAAACACGATAGATTTATAAGATTTTTTGTTCCTTATCCTATCTTTCTGTTGGATTCTTATCTATATTTGATCCCAATTTATATTGTCTGTTCTTGTCGCCATTCTACAAAACCTGGAATCTGTTTTTAATTTAGTGATGTTTTCTGTCTGAGAAGTCTTTGATTTCAATTTTCAAGTTCTATTTGACGCTGTATGATATTATAAGGGAAGAGATCTTTTTCAACCTTTAATGTCTTTTGATTATTGATTTTGCTGCCTTTTCTATTTCATTTTAATATTACTTTTTATTGTTCCTGTGATCTACTTTGCTTGAATATTGTTATCTGTTACTGTATACATTTGTTTTAATGATGGATCACAAATTTCCTATTGGATTCTGATCTGCACAATATGAATGAACTTTGTCTTGCTTGAATATATTCTTTAAAGTTGCTTGCTTCTGATCATCTGTATCACTCAAGAAATAAGAATAATTCTTTGTATTTAACTTAGTTTATCTTCAACTTTGAAGAGACCAATAATTTGACTGCCAACGATGCTAAACTAAAACTTTACTCACTTTCCTCCTGTCCTCTTCAGAGTTGTTGATGATTTCCATGAGGTACTCGACTTCTAGCCTAACCATCTGGTCCATCCAATATAACTCTACATTAATCATTAAAAATTACTGTTGTGAAATCACTTTTTCTCTACTCTTTCATCTAATTTACATGTTTCTCATTTTTATTTAAATTTGATGGTTTTCATGCCTTCAGCCAATATTCTTGATATGCTACTTCTTTTCAGGCTTATGGCCATATCATGTTGAAACATTGGTTTTCATAATATCACCAAAGTTAAGCAATGTTGAGTCTGGTCATTCAGTCAGTTAAGTGCCATACATGATACACGCTTGGGCAATCATGTCTCAAAAGAGACATGACTGACTGGGCAGAAGATTATCCTATAGTAGGTTGCCATTGCTTTCTGTGGCAGACTGGTTGCCGACCAAGGCTATAGAATCCAATCTGTCCTGCTATTTAACCCATAACTGGAAGGAAGAGACAGATTAATACCTTTCCCAAGGGTATTTGCGCGTAAGTGAATGCAATGGATTCAACGGGAATTCGAACTTGGCTCCCCAGTTTCTCGTTCCGAGCCTGGTCATTACTTAGATGAAATACCACTTGGGAATCCCAGGTGCTTTTTAAGCTTAGATGTACACTTAGTGTAATGGATAGCATAATGGTTTGCTGTTCCCCACCATCATAAAAAAAAAAATCTTACAATGTAAAAATATTTTCTTGCTTTAAATAAACTGCAAAAGGTTGGTAACCCATAAAAAACACCAATCAAGCTATGAAATACTCTACATAATCAGTTTTCATTTATATTCCTCTTCATCCAATTTATGTGATTTTCTCTCTCTCTCTCTCTTTTAAATTTGATGGTTTTCATGCCTTCAGCCAATGTTCTTGAAATTCTGCCTTTCCTTTGTTTCTCCAAATTTTTATTTTGGTCAATTTTTTTTTTTTTTTTTTTTTTTTTTTTTTTTCTCTCTCCTTGCCACTGAGATGATTGTTTGCGTGCAAATGCCTTTGGGAAAAGTATGTCTTCATCTCTGACCCCCCCTCCCAGCTATGTGTTAGATAGTAGATCTTGTATCTTTAGAAGTCCTTCTTATCTCCAAATATTGTTAATATAGTTTTCACTCCCCCCCCCCCCCAAAAAAAAAGAATTCTTACAATCCAAAATATGTTTTAGCTTTCAATAACCCACAAAGGGTTGATAATTCATAAAAAATCAAATCGATATCTTGCCAGTGTTTTCAATTTCCTTTTCATTTATTCTGTGATCTCTATCCAATACTTTTTTTTTTTTTGTATTGCTATTACTCAATAAATTTGTTTTGGCTCTCTTGAAACAATATTTTTCTCACAGCTCATGGCAATCTTTATATATCTAAAATTAAAGAAATGAACATCAATACCTATATTGTTATATAGCTCTATTTAGAATATAATGAACAACCATTGAGTTGCATAATAAAATCTTAGTACTAAATAAGTTATTGTGAATATTTCTAAAAGAAGTTAATATATGCTGAAATGAATCATGGAAAGATGTCCTAATTACTGCTGGATCCTATTGAGTCACATAAGTACTGATAATTTCATTAACATCAGCTCATTAATACCAAGTTTATGGTGATAGACACTGACTTACATAATAAAATCTCATACTTATATATATATATGTGTGTGTGTGTGTAAACATGTTATGGAAATCAACGAATTTTAACAAAACTTGGTTATAAGCAACCGACAATTTGAAATGAATTGTTTGATATTGGGTATGATATCATATATATATATATATATATTTGTGTATTTAGGCAGCAAATTTTCTTTTAGATTTTTCAGATTAAATAAATTGCAAACATTGTTTCTATTTTATTTTTAATAAAATCCATTTGTAATCATGGGTAATCTTTGCGTATTATAATTGAAAGATGTAAGAAATGCACTGTAACTTTGACAGATGATTTTATTATTCATTTCTCGATGTTCCCAAGTACTTTCAATCTCTATCCGAGATCATCTTCAGGGATGTGAGTTGTGGTAACAAAAAATAACCACAAAACTGTGTTCCTAAAGATTATTATAAATTTTCTTTTTGCTTCAAATATATTGGTTGACAAATTGCTTAGTGTTCATTAAAATGTGAAAATTATTCAAAATGAAATTTTTTTTTTTGTAATGTCATGCACATGTTAAAGCATGAAAAACTTATGATCGACAACAAAACTATCCTACACCAACAAAACAACAAAAGCAAACTACAAATCCTCGAGGCAATATTCATTAAAAAAAACTTGAGCTGTCAATTAATAGAATCAGAACAGTTTTTTCATGCTTTAACACGTGCATGACCATGACATTACAACATAAAAAAAATTCCATTTGGAATAATTTTCACGCTAAGCAGTTTGTCAACCGTTATATTTGAAGCAAGAAGAAAATTTACAGTAATTTTTAGTAAGTTTTGCTGTTATTTTTTTGTTACCACAACTCACATCCCTGAAGATGATCTCGGATAGAGATTGAAAGTACTTGGGAACATCAAGAAATGAATAATAAATCATCAAAGTTACAGCTCATTTCTTATATCTTTCAATTATAATAGGCAAAAGATTATCCATGAGTATGAACAGATTTTATTAAAAATAAGCAGACACAATATTTGCAATTTATTTAATCTGAGATATATTGAAGAAATGGGGAAATTACTTTTTAAAAGCGCTAAAATGTTGAACTAGATCTCTACCAAAAAAGTTATATCAAAATTGGAAATGGCTTATCTACAAAAGATGATATATACACACATTAAAATATGTTTAAAGTAGTAAGAAATATATATTTATGTATAAAAAACCTTTCTCTCATAAATGTATCAAATGTTAGCAATTCCAGAGATGTTGTTTAACAGAAGGTGTCCTCAGTTTTTCTAATTACTCTATTTGATCATGTGTAAGAGCCACCTGATGTACATTTAACATTAGCTACGAGTAGTTTGATCACTGTAAACTTTCAGCAAGCATTAAATGGGGAATTTATTTTTTTCGTATGAGAGACTATTTTGCCAAATTGCTACTCAGCTGCTATCTAAACCTAAACTTATTTATAAATGGAACCTTGTCTCTGTGTGTGTGTGTGTGTGTGTTCGTTACCTATAAACTCAAACAGCTGAACCTATTTTTTTTTTTAAATTTACACAGTTGTACTATAAGCGTCTGCGAGTGTTCTTAGCTAAGTTTTGTGTTGAGGTACCCCCAATAAATATCGATAATCGAAAAAATCGGATTATAGAAGGAGTGATCAGATTTTAATCAAATTTGATACACTCATAGACAAAGACATAAGAAACGATATTCAGAAGTTTCAAGGTTGCAGTTCTTACAATAGTAATACAATAATAAGGTTTATTTCAATGTTGAACATTTTCTTGGAATGTTGTAGGCCAACATAAAAAAATCAGATGTTACTTTCTTTACTATCCTCTCTCTCTCCTCATTGAAATTAAATAGTATCTCTCTCTCTCCACATGATCAAAACAGATTAGTCCATTATTTATGGTGTACTGGCAGGGTGTAGCAGTTGTGCTAAGAGAGGAACCAGAAGAATTCTAATTGGATATTTTTTTTTGTGTGTGTGTATATAGTCATCCGCAGACAGATCTGTTTCGCTGTATCACAGCTCATCAGTACGGTTAAACTTCGAATGCTTTTAACCCAGGATTGAAACTCGACTGAATTGGCGTCAGTTGGCGAGTCTACCTCTGGGCTATGGGCGTTCGGTAGAAGAAGGCAGACTTTTAGCATGCATATTGTCATTATACACGCCCAAATAGCCAGAGTGCTCTAATTCATTAGTGAATGAACAATGCGTGCATGCAAGAGTAGCTACTGTTTTTCAATATATATATATATATATATATATATATATATATATATAAAGCAAATAATTTTTTAGTACCATGCCATGATAAAACCAGTTTTAAGATAGGGATCATAATTTAATGTTTAATGATTAAAATTGAATAAAATAAACATAACCTGAACGCCTTTTGACTGACACTTTGTTAGAATTCAATCATCAGTATTACGAAAGGGTTAGGGTTTCAAAATAGGATCTTAAAATTGGAAAGGATATATGAAGTGGGGCAGGGGGGAATTGTCATTCTCATCCAGATCATGTCAATGACTTGCCATATGGTTCTAATTTGTATTTGATCTCCCTTTGTTTATATAGTTGGATAATATATGTTAATCACAACAGCTTCTCGGATATTCAGGTAGTGCTTTGTCCAGGCTCTGTGCAAAATGGAGAAGAATTCTTTTGAATAATTGTCACTACAAATATTTGTGCTTAACAGTGCTCATCTTAGCAGACTTGTATGTCTGAATGTCCGGATGATGTTATTGGTAAATGCTTACGAATAAGACCAGGCACATGTTTGGCAATCCTCATTTCTATCCGTTGAATGGTTTTACCTATATAGTCACTTTGAAAATGGAAAGTAAGTTTCAAAGAAGGCTTCTTGAATTTCACAAAGTTTCTAAGGAAATTTATGATAGAATTCATTCTGTAGCGCCACCTAAAATTCATAAACTGAATACTCCTTTCAGGCCTATTTTAACTATGGTTGGTTCTGCTCAGCATGAGTTGGTGAGATGGCTTATTGAAATTCTAGATCCTTTTCTGAATTTTTATTCTAACCATTGTATTCCAGACTCCTTTTGATTTGCATCATATATAAACAACTTACATCATTCTGCAGACACAGAATATCTTGTTTCCTCTGATATTTCTAGTCTGTTCACAAATATGCACTTAGATGAAATTATTGGCTTTTATACCTACTATTTTATTGAATCCTCTTAAAACCTCCCTTTTTCTCCTTCAGATTTTAGCCTATAGTTTTGTTTTGACTAATGACACTGACCATAATTTTGACATGAAATAATGCTACTATGATCAAAGAAAACTGCTTCACTATGACATAAATGTCTAGAGTGTCTTAATTGCAAGGTCATCTGCAGTAAATTTGCATCCTGGTTCTTATTGCATTTCACCATTCTGAAAAGACCTAATATCACAGCGTGGAATGTCTAACAAAAGTGACTGAAAGAAAATTGCTCTAAATGAAGAAAAAAATGCTAAAATTTCCGCTGCTCCTCTGGCATCTGCATGTCTAGTCGTACCAGCATAACGCATTTAGTCCAAAGAAGTTCTGAAAGACAAAATTTGTCTGGTAAACTTTTCCACATTGTCATAGAATATATATATCCAAGGGAATAAGGAACAAAGAAAAAAAATTAACAATGTTCAAAACATTAATTTAAAACAGTGCTCAATATAAAATAGAGCTATGAATATTTATTAAAGTTATAGTTTAGAACATGTACAAATTATCATCTACTACAAAGTGTACATTTTATTTCGACATACATGTTGTAAACTATAATTTATAATAAATGTATATTTAATTTGTAAACGAGTTATTACATGACCTAGGTTGCATAATAACTCATTTACAAATGGAAAATATTCAAAAGTTCTGCAATATAATTGTATTAAACACTTAATTCAACTGTTCACTGGCCTAATCTTATGACCAGAAACTAAGTAATTAAACTATATATATATATATATATAAATAAAATAAAGACAAGAGGAAAAATGTATCTTAAATCACCTACGTGTTTCGTCTTGTGATGGACTTTATCAAGGCAAAAAGATGAAATGAGCTTTATTCTAAATTACATATCTATAAACAAACAATGCAATTTAGAATAAAGCTCATTTTGTCTTTTTACCTTGATAAAGTCCATCACAGGACGAAATGCTTAGGCGATTTTAAAATACAGTTTTCCTCTTGTCTTTATTTTATTTAACCATCCTGTCCTTAATCTCAGATCATAACTGAGTGTGTGTATATATATATATATATATATATATATATAATAAAGAATAAAATAGTTATCATTTTCTTTGTTGTAAAAAGAATATTGTTTACGGCAGCAAACACACAGAGGAAACTTAATTTTCAAAGTGGATAAAAGTTCTAAAAACAAATGATTGAAGTTTCCTAACATTTACACAATTTTGACGAGTTTAAAAACAATGCCTGTGTCTAAGTAATGGGAATTTTGCACTTGTCACTCAGGAAAAGCCATTTCTTCTGTTGTTGTTCATGACAGATTTTGCATCCATGAATTCCCATTGACTAAGCAAGACATTGTCAACTGACAATTCTGCAGGTCAGTTTATATAATCTTTCAAATTTTTGACATTTATGCATTTTTCATTTTCACATATTTTGACTCGGTCCTGTTGGCTGATCTTTATCTTCAAAACAACATAAACATTTACTCAGCTATTTGATATTATTAAAACAAATCCTACCTAGAGTAACGGTACTTTAGTCCTCTTTTGATATTTCCATCGGCTGCTTTATTGCATATTTTATTCTCAAAACATTTTAGTGGAATTTTAAAGTTTTGCGAGGAAATGAAAAAAAAATACAGGTTTTCAAATCTGGACTGTAGGGTTTCTGATAGTCCTGGACAATGTGATGTGGCTTTTTTTTATGGTGGTGGGGGGAACCTCTCTAAAAAATGATTTTATCATTTTGAATGTCATGATCGCACAGTGCACAGGATCAGTCAATGGCATATCTGTTCGCGCATGGACAGTAAGGTCCCCCCCCCTGATCTGTTGTATCAAAATCACACAAATACTTCTTGAATTAGTCAAGTGACTTTGTATATATTTTATTTAACAGTGTAAAAGACACTTTAAACACACCTCCTATTTCAGTGGAGGCATAATCAGAAAAAAAAAAGTTTAATGTATGTAATTTAATATTTAAAGCACGCTCTCAATACATTAAAGAAGTAATTCTGCTATAGCATAAAACATTGCTGTATATAAAAAGCAAGCAAGAGTAAGAACACAATGTCGCAGGTATAGAGTTGGGCATAACGGAAATGACCACCCAAGGTAAAATTATAATCTAAGGTAATAAGTGTTAAGAATAAGATTAAGTTAAAGCTTTAACTTCACACCTGCAGATTTTTTTATGGCACTGGGGGTTGTCTTGTCAAATACAATTGTTATGAGGATGCATTTATATATAAAAATAATATTAATAATGTATAAAAAGTTATAGTAATGAATTCTATTGAGTCCTACTTGTTATTACAAAACGGTTTTAATTCAGAAGGTAGTCAAAAAAAAAAAAATAAGGAAATTAGAAATAGAACATTTGGAAGGTTCTAAAAATATGCAAATTAGGTGTTAGCCCCTATAAAAATAGGTTCTGGGCAGTGAGGAGTCATTTGATAACAGGATGGGCTGACCTTATCAGCTATGACTTTGATTTAAGGATTTATATCCAGCTGAAAGAATCTCATAAGTCGTTGACAAACTAAAATTTGAAAGAGTTGTTAACAAGATGTGCTGACCTTATCAGCTCCGGTTTTGATTCAAGGATTTATATCCAGCTGAAAGAATGTCATAGAAAAGTCCAACCAACTAAAACCTGAAAGAGAACTTCCTGGAACAAAAAGGGTAAATACATATTTTTGACTCTTTCACTGACCAAACAAATAATTAGTCTTTATATACTCATTTAAAGATTTCCAAAAAGTATGGCACTTAACTTCTTCACCAAATTAATTGGGTAGAGATATTTGACACCTTACCTTCCCCTTCTCTCCTCGTAACACTTGTCAGTAGTAAACTCTGTTTCTTGTTTTGAATGCAACAAAAACAGTATATTTGTAAATATTTTTATTTAATGCTTTGGTAAGTTAAATATGTGTCTGTGATTATCTCTGAGTTTTGGTCAATCATTTATATATATATATATATATATATTTTTTTTTTTTTTTTTTTGTTACACTTAACACAGAACAACAATAATAAAAAAGGTGTCCATTCTGTAAAAATCACTCAACTTGTGTATGATTATTTTTATAAAATATTTTTACGTTGTATTATTATTACACTGAGTCTGTAGGAAAATATAATAGTTTCCTGTTTTCATTTTTTTTTTTCTTTAATCTATTTTGCTGTCTTTTCTCTACTATATTCACTGAAATTAAACAGCATTTCTGCTTTTTTATGTAATAAGAATTTTCATTATTTATGACATATTAGCAGGGTGTAGAAGTCATGCTAAGGGAGGAACCAACAGAATTCTAATAAGATATTTTCACTTTCACAAGAATGATTCTTTCTTTCTTTTATGTGCCATGTCCTTTCAGGACGTAGGTGATCATGGCTTTCCACATCTCCCTGTCCCTTAGCACGCTTTCTCCTGTTTCAGTCATCCACCGGATCAGGTCCTTTCCTCTGCCTCTTTTTCCCTCTATCTGGCCTGTTAGTATCAGGTTCTCCAAGCCCTCCTTCCTCATTGCATGTCCCAGGAACTTTAGTTGTCTCTTCCTGATACTCAGTATTAATTTCTTTTATATATTCTATATTATGGAGGTGGGGTGCTATAAAGGAAAGTTAATAATTTTAATGGAATTTTCATTTATACTAAAAATTTTCTCATTCTTTGAAATATTTGTGAAATGAACATTTTGTTCTGCTCTTTCTTTAATTTCTTAGTGATGATATTAAAAGTGAAGTTTACAAAAAAATTAACAAGGATGATTCATAATCCTTGAAAATATTTTTGCTGGTTAATATTTAGTAATGTATGGACCTGTAATATATACATGCACCCAAATGATGATAAAGTTCTATGTAAGGAACATTTAAGGTTATTGTGCCTCATATGAATCTGAGACTGTTGCTTTTGAATGATTGAAAGTGAGTACTGTATTTCTGGGTGAGGTCAAGAGAGGAAAATGTAAGATCAATCCTTACCCTGGCAGTGTGTACTTGAATTAAGTGGAAACTGGGTGGGCAATAACTGAACAGTGCTAAATAGTACTAGACAAGATGCCCCTAAAAGGTAAACATGAGCAGAGGAACAAAATCAATCTACCTGTCATAGATTAGATAAAGGATTCAGTTTGAAATTCTCTGATGGTTACCTGTATTGGCAAACACCTGATGAAGGCTGGCTGAAACATTGATAAAAAAAAACAAATTAAATGATATTTCTCTTGTGCCATTCAACACTTTTAAGAAACACTGATAAATGTATTTCAGAGTTTTGTCCCTCCCACCAACCAATAGACCTGATTTTATGTCTTTTATTCTTGGTCATATGAATGTTCCTTCCTAGGTGAGGTCCTGGGCATGATGGTAAACTGCATCCAGCAGCAAGGCCTCTGATTGGGAGGTTGTGAGGAGCATGGAACCACCTCTTAATTGCTGCTGTTCCCAGGTCCACTCTGACCCTGAGTGGTAGCACCTGTTAGGGTCCCAGCTATGGACAAATTGTTAACCCCTAAACTGGGGCCAAAACACTAGGAAAGTATAAAAAAAACACTTTTATAGAAATATATATATATAAAAATAGACTTTCTAGAAAAATATACATTTTTGAAGGGGAAAATATTACTAACAATACATTTTGAAGTAAAAATTATTACTATAACACATTTTTGAAAGAAAAAAATTATTCTCAGCAAAACATTTTCGAATACAAAACTAGAAGACATTTTCAGTTTTCTAAAATAAAAAAAGAATAAAAAACAAAATATTTTCATTAAAATCTGACTAAATCAACCTTCTCAATATAACTGAACATTAAACAAAAATACCTTAAAACCCCACCTTTTTGGCATTAAATAACCCACAGAGGTGTTGATATGCCGTTAAACAAAACTCAAACTGTTCTTTGTGATTTTAGCTAGTAAGTATATTATGTTTTCATTAACTGCCCTTAATTTCGGTTAACTGTGGTGGGTAGAAAAGTCCAGATTACTGTAATGCTTGCCGCCTGAAGAATAATGTGTGGATAGTGTGCAGGGAAACTGACAGTTGTAGCTGGTCAGATCTACACGAAAGGATTATTATTAATGTAATGTGCTCTGCCATTACGTCACTGAGAACTTTTTTGCCGAGAGGTCATAAGTTACTTGCCTTTTTGTGTGTTAATATATATAGTGTTGCAATAATTTAATGAAAAAAAGAATCTGTTACATATTTCACCCTTTAAAAGGATTTCTTCAGGCAACTAAGGTATTTCATTTTGTGCAAATGTTCATTGATAAATCCATCAGAAGAATTTCTTTGTAAGAAAATATGTATAAATTAGGATTTTTTATTTTTTTTTGTTTCCATTTCGTCAATCAATTGCATGTCAGAGTTGTGGGTGTTTTGATTATTTGACCAGATTTTGGAAAGTGGGTTTTAGCCAAAAAGTCAAATTATAAATTAATTAATTTAAATTTTGGTTATATTTACTTTATTTTATTTTTTTTCTGTAATATTTATTTATATAACTTTTATCTTATTGTTATTAAATCAAGTTTTCATTAAATATTTTAAAGATACATATTTGTATAAGGGATACTTTTGCAATCAATTTGGAAAAGGTTTCAATCTCAAAAGTTCTTTGACCAAACAAGGGTTTTCACCCTTACTTTGTGATCTTTGGTCAGATACTATGAATATTTTATTAATCTATTCACCCAAATGAGGCAATAATGCCTCTAACACACAAGGGGCTGTTGGGAGGCAAAGAGAATGAGAAGACTTTAGAAGGAACTGGAAACCCGATCCTAAAAAGTGGGTTGGATTTTTTGTACAAACTCAATAAAAAAAATTGTTTCTTTTGAAGTTCTGAAGTGAATTATCATCTAATAATTCTGCTTGTTCCTGCCTTAGTTACTTTGTTCCTCCGTCCGTTACGCCACTGAAAAAAGATAACACACTTACTCTCTACACAAGCTTTTCCTTCCTCTCTATCTTTTTATAATCTATAAATGCTACTCTCCTCAGCCTTTCTCTCACCTTTGCCAAATGGAAGGGTAATAAAAAGTGAGTAGGTGGAGAGAGCCTATAGCATTACCGTAGCAATAGCAGCTTAAGCTGGTGGTTGTGTGTACTGTACAATATAGTAAAAATAGGTAGGTTTGTTGTTATATTCCACGACGTAATAACAAAATTTCTGGCCTCTACATGCTTGGTCATTACGCAGTTGGTCTTTTCTGTTTACAATGGACACAGGAGCCATGATTTTTCAGTAATAAAAAAACATTTTCTCTTTCAAAATCTCTTGCAAAATAGCGTACAGTATTTTGGTTATGGTCTGTGCATACGCTGCTTAATATAATATAAGATTACAGTAAAGTAGCTTCTATGAACATTACTTTTATAGATATTTTAATAAAATTACACTGTGTTATCGTTATTTTATTATTCAATACCTTTGTTTGAAGACGTTACTATCATTTGTAGTACATGACAAAATAAAATTTTTCCAGGAAATCATAATTATCCTTCTGTGGAAATTCCATGGGTTCCACTAGTATTCATTACACTAGTTATATGAGTATCTTTATCTTCTTTGTTTTCAGCACAACATTTCAGGTTATGTATTCTTCTCTGCATTCGTGAGCTATATACTGCAATTGGTGGTATTTATTCCTCTCCTACCATTATGTCAAAATAAGGTCAGTGGTTTTGATTAGGAAATCCTTATCTTTGCATTTACCACATTAATGAAGTTGTCAGTGTTCTTCATATAAAGTGCTCTTGATACAATGAGGAGCTGTTGTCTGAGGAAGAGATCCATTGACTAGACAAAAATTATCCACTGATTATTTTTGCTAAAGTCCATGCAATGCCAGGCTGAAGAACCACTTGATAGAAGATTACTGAAGGTAGTGTGGGATACAAATTCAGGGGGAAGTGATAGTGAAAATTATAAGGATAAGGAGGCTAGATAATAATTCATCCTTGACTTGAAAAGGTTGAGATTTTAGTCTTTGGGGAAGCATCCATGTAGCAGTCTGTTTCACAAAACAACAGCTTTTTGGGGTAAAAACTATCAGAATGCAATATGGAGGAAATGAGGATGGTTTGTAGAAGTAGGGTGCGTGTTCTTTGGGCGTCAGGGTTTACTAAGGAAGACGTAAGGTGTGGTTAATGTTTTTTTTTTTTTTTTTTTTTTTTTTCTAATCGGCTTTGTGTTCATACATAACTGAATTTCCTACAGCTTGCTATTTATTTGTAATCATCAGAAAGCTGTGTGGATTTGTGGAAGAATAAAAGTATACCTTTTGCATGCTTGAATAGAAATTTATTGATAGAAAAGAATTGGTAGAAGTTAAACGTTCCAACCAAGAGAAATAGTATTAAGAGGGTAAGGGTATCATAGTAGTAACTTGTTGGAAAGAGTTTGTGTACGTAGGCAGGAACATGTGTAGTATGTGTGTTTGTTGGGTAGGATTGTCTTGAAGTATTTGCTTAGTTTTTAATTGTTCCGTGCGGTTATCAAGTAGATGGGTGAATGAGAAGGAGGTGAGAGAGACAATAATAATAACGATTGCTTGATGTGAGTCAAGGGTACATGTTAATTACGCTCCTCATTTTAACACTCTGAAGCGACAGTCATCCTTGCTCGTCTTTTATTTCATTTGGGAATTCAATCCTGGTTGTGATTCTGGCCTTTCCATTGGATGATAAACATTTCGTATCGAGGTGTGAAATTTTGCGAGTTTTGTGTGTGTTAAGCAAAATGTGTAAATTCGAGAAAATTTGTTTATTTCTAACAATGAGTCAGATTTGAATTTTTAATCTAGAATATCATGACTTATTTATAAATGTCTGAATTGGTGGAACTAAAGAGTGATGTTCATCTGAACATTTGCCATGGATATAGTGATAGAATAGTGATGGAATTACAACATTGTGCCTGTGGAAAAGAGGCTGCAATGTGAAAAATGAGTCAACCATTTTATCAGCATCTTTCTTTAACAGTGGATCAAAGATATGATTTGAACTTTTTTCTTATTTTTACTATTAACTGAAATACTGAAAAATATCATTACTAAGCAACTCAATGGTTTTTAGATCTACGAAAGACCGGAAAATGAATCAGCCGAGACATCATGCTGAAAACATTCCTCCGAAAGTTGGTTATTAGGGCATGTGCACTTTCATCGTGGTTAACACAAATGCAGTAAAAGCAATTTCATGTCTATTACAGTTTCCCTATTTTGTTTATTCAATAAATAAATAAATAAATAAATAAATAATAAGCCTATTTCCTTTCCCCCTGTTACCAAATCAGCTTATCTCTATTGCTTCTGCTACATCTTGAGCTTGACATTGTAATGTAGTGTCATTTATTTTCTCCCAGACCTTCGTCTTATTGGTGAAGAAAAAGAAATCGAAAACACATGACCAATATTTTTCTTACTGTACCAATGGTAACAACTATAAAATTTATTGTTTTTCCTACTGTTAAAGTTGTTGCTATGGTGATTTCATAAATACCTCCAGCTGCTAGGTGTACAAGCTCAGATATGTTCGTTGTTAAGGGCACTGTTTTGTTTATGGGGAAGATTCTGAAACGTTCTCCACTTGACCAAGAAGAGACTTAAAAAAAATTCTGATGGTTAGGCCGATAACTTTTTAATGTGCCTTTGTATTGTCCTTGCATTGAAAGGAATGTGTTGCATAAACATCTAGGTTAGCCCTAAAGTATATGAGAAAGTTGTCATTAGGGTGTGTGTTTGGCTATTATTTTGTAAATGTCATTTTCTCATTTTTCAGGTCATCTTTTTTCGTGAGAAATTACAAAAATAAGTTAAAAAAAGACCTTTTGTGGAAATTCAGTTAAGATATCAGTTTGAAAAGAAATAAAATACTTAAAGTTCCTATGTCTGTTTCTCTACATTTCACTCAGTGATGTTTGTTTTCTGAGTTCACAAATGTCTCTTTTTTAACAACTTCAGTGAAATCTCTTTCTAAAACTTCAGAGCATGTGTTGAAATCAAGAATTCAAGAGCTATTTTTTTCATACCCCTTGTTCAGTCAATACAAGGCCTAAGTCAATCACGGTTGAGGGTTACTGAATGAGGTTGTTGTAATGGCATAAAGGGAAGAAGTAAAAGTGTGTATTATGAAGATATCTAGGATATATAATGGTTGACCTTGGATTGAGAAGCGTAAATTGTAGTGATCGGGGAAGCCTATTTTTTGAAGTTTGTTCCACAATGTAACAGTTCTGGGGAAAGGAGCTGTTAGAGTGGAACTTTGTCCTTACAAAGGGAATGAAGACGTGTCAACCCTGTGTTGCATATATTGGTTGTCTTTGATGACAATATCTATTATAGTTATGTTACTCAAATTAAAACTAAGTATGTTACTACAAAAGTTGATCCATTATGCTGTGCTAGATAATTTTCTTGCCAGAATCTTACACCTTTCCAAGTCTATCATTCGGTCGTGCATTGAATATTGTTACCACATCTGGTCTAGTGCTTCTATGTATCTAGACTTTAAGAAAATCCAAAGAAAGCTGCAATATCATTGGTCACAATCTGGCATCTTGGCTTCAATCATTTTCTCACAACGCAACTTTGTAATTTTCTATGAATATTTTCATGGTAATAGATCTGATGAGCTTTCTTCTTTGGTACCTCAGCTTCATGAATTTAAGTGCAGTACCTTGGGAAAGGTATTAATCGGTCTGTTCCCTCCAGTTATGGGTTAAATAATAAGACAGATTGGGTTCTAAAGCCTTGGCTGGCAACCAGTTTACCACAGAAAGCAATGGCAACCTACTGCGAGAAAATCTTCTGCCCAGTCAGTCATGTCTCTTTCGAGACATGATCGTCCAAGTGTGTATCACGTATGGCGCTCAACTGACTGACTAGATTGGCAGCTAGGTCTCATCATTTTATTTTTGAAGTTGCTAAGTGCTCCCGTAAATTCTATTTTAATAGTTTCTTTTTGTACTTTTCTCTTTTTAGACTCTCGGCTTTTTGCTTTTCTGTCAACTATGATCTTCAAAAATTTAAGTGCAGTGTTAATTGTCATCATTTGTCCTTTTGAATCCTGTTCTATTGTCCTTTCTCCTCAGTAAATATTTTCCCAGTTTTTTACACTCCCAGTAATCTCATGCGTTTTAGTAACTTTGTCGTCTCATTTGTGATGGAATGATTAAAAAAAATTGAATACATTAAAGATAAATGGGAAGAAATAGTGAAGTTGGGAGATCGTGCTGCGTCAGTCTTCTAAGTGGTGGTGATGGTAATGTGGAGGTTTGATCCTCGATGCAAGCCTGTTGATATTAAATCTAATAAGATTAATGGAATTGTTTTTTTGTCAGTTTACTAAATGATTTTACTTTGAAGTGGTGTGAATTTTAGCTTGTTTTTCTGACCAATTACAAATGAAAGTGGGTTCGATCCTCAACAGGTGCTTAATAAACTGGGTACTTCACTGTAGCATGAAAAATTAGCAAACTTGTTTCGCAAGATCAGTTTTGACTGGATAGTGAGTTCAATCCTCTCTAAGTGCAGCCTTGTGCCACATCTAAGCTACAAATTAAAGTAATAATGATTTCCATTCCCCAATGAGTCCTGCGTTTAACTAATAAAACCATTTTTGCCTACAGAATTTAATTTTTTGAAATTTCATGAATTTATATGGAGTGGGAGGGGTAATAGATGTAAAAAATATTTTACCAATTTTTTTTTTTTTTTTTTTTTTAAACTAATGATTTTAAAAATAATTTCACTCATTTGTAAATAAGTCCTGAAAGTTTAATTAAAATCCAACAATTATTTGATTTTTGTAAGAATTTCCAAATTAATGTGTTTGTTACTGGGAAAAAAAAAACTGAGTTTTGTAATATTGCGGCTTTCATTGTAAACCCTCGCAATGATTTGGCTCCTCATTAACGAAAATAAAAAGACTTTTACTAAAATTTCGGGCGTATGAGAAAGGATTAATTTTTTTTTTTTTTTTTAAATAATCAAAAATACTTTGATCTTTCCTATTAAACATTTTAATGGGAAAAGTTTTAGAGGCCTTTTTTTCTTCGTACTATGCTGGTGGCAAATTTTTTTTTTTTTTTTTTTTTTTTTTTTTTTTTTTTTTTTTTTTTTTTTAGCGATTTAGTGGTGGAGGTACCTACTATGGTAGCCTTCAAAATATGACGGAATTATTTACATATGGACAAGCACTTCTCTAGGATCAGTACAGTTGTTTGGCCTAATCTTTGTCTTAATATAATGACCTAGTTTCCTGGAATCTGCTTCGAGATATATTTCCCCCACTTCTGAATTTCATGACATGGTGTTACTGTTGGGAAATGGGGCACAGATTACACTTTTCTACGCTTACTTTTGTGAGCGGTATGAATTCAAATTTGATTGTGTCTTGCCTAATAATCATTTCTCTCTTCTTTTTCTTTATTTTTTTGTTGAGATTAGTGTAGGATGAATTATTAGCGATCACAGAATCTAGATTTTCGTGTAATGATTCGTTATTACTTATTGCAATGAATAACGAATTAATCATTCGATATTAATTCAAATTCTTTTATTGTATCCTTTCAAAATTTAATTAACCTATCTCTATTTTGTTAATATGTTTTAAAGGTTTCATTGATTGATTTGTTTTCTCCTGCTTATTAACCTTTTCAGGTTATTTAAAGCCAGAAAATAATTTTTGATTGTAAGATTTTTGTTGCTGTTGAGATAACAATGGGCAGTGATAGAATTGTTATTAGTTACCCTATAGCTGGTCGAGAGAAAATGTGGCTTCTACATCCCCCAAGGTTATGTGTGCGGAAGTGAATATAACGAAATCGACGGGAATTGGATCTCTGCTCTCGCATCCAAACTTACGGTACCTGGTGTTCCCAAGTGGTCACCTATATTTCTACTGACCGGGCTCAATGCTGCTTAACTTCACTGATTGTATGGAAACCAGTGTTTCAATGGGATGTGGCAGTTATATAAATATAATCTAAACTTATTTATAAATGGAACTTTGTGTGTGTGTATCCGTTACCTATAAACTCCAAAACGGCTGAACCGATTTTCTTGAACATTTACACAGTTGTATTATAAGCGTCTGCGAGTGTTCTTAGCTAGGTTTTGTGTCAAGGTACTCTCGATAAATATCGAAAATCGATAATCGAAAAAATTGGGTTATAGAAGGAGTGGTCCGATTTTAATCAAATTTGATACACTCATAGACAGACATAAGAAATGATATTCTGAAGTTTCAAGGTTGCAGTTCTTACAATAGTGCAGAAAATCGATAATATATATATATATAAAAGGCAAGATGTTTGTGTGTCTGTTTATCTGCCTGTATGTCTGTATTTTTTCAGCCCCCCCCCCCCATTTTTTAGTTTTTGCTTCGGGTTTGGCTCTAAGTAGGTATAATTGTAGTTCTTAGTCTCGGCCATGATACCATTTACTCAGAGGACTTATTTAACCTTCAAAATTCAGTTTACGATGAAAAAAACTTATTTGATATCGATACCAGGAAATCAAAATTTGACTTACATCCATTGATTTTTCTTTCAGTCTATGGTTTCTGCTTTAACTGGAAACAACTATTGCTTTTTAGTTTTTCGTGCCAACGTCCAAAGAGTCTGAGCTCCAGGACCATGGATTAGTTTTAAAGCTTTCATTACATCCGAGCAACACCGGGCTATACTGCTAGTCTTTTAATAAATGAAGATCTGAACATATATTAAAATTCATTTTTACAAGTGTATTTTTTAATTTTCAATCCATAAAAAAATTAGGAAAAACATTTTTTTTTTTTTTACTTCAGTTACATTTTTAAAATAGGTGATCATTGATTATCCGAGGAAAAAAATAAATTGGTGGATTTGTCTGTGGGAAAATATGATCTCCACATTTCTCATTTGTATACATCAGAATAATGCTAGATTTTTTCCACATCAATTACTTATGTAAAGGGCTTCATCAGACTAAATGTTCTTGCTGGAATTATAAAATGTAGATGTGGCGGGGGGGGGGGCGTGGTGGAGTACTAGTGATTCTGATTTAGTAATCGGAGCGTTGAGCTTGTTATATTCACTTACATGCAAATACCCATGGAAGTTATGAGCCTCTCAGTTATGGGTAAGTAGTAGTACTATCCTTGGTTAGTAACTGGTTTCAGAGGAGGACAACTCTCAATTCAGAACACTGCAAGGGTAAATAGTTGAGTAGACTGGCCTCTTCAGCCTTCGGTGGTAACTGGTCTATGAGAAGAAACACTCTGAATTTAAAACCTTGCGAAGCACATTCTGTGCAGCTAATAAAAATATCGTAGAATTTACAATGACTGTGATTCTGTGTGGTGGGTTGAGTCTACTCGAAAATGTGTGTGTGTGTGTGTGTGTGTGGAGAGATATAAATGTAAATACGCACCGAGGGGAACACGCTGAAGTAGTAGGATCACTAAATTTTGAATGTTTCAAAATTTCTGGTGTCCGACATGTTTAAGTGCACTGTTCTGCCGATCTCATCTGGTTTGTCAACGCTTTTATTTTTTATTGCTGTCATTTTGAAACCTCCCAACTGATCTCCCAAGGAAGGTGAAACGTTTTAAGAACTTGAAACCTCCCAACTGATGATCTCCCAAGGAAGGTGAAACGTTTTAAGAACTTGAAGCCTCCCAACTGATGATCTCCAAAGGAAGGTGAAACGTTTTAAGAACTTGAAACCTCCCAACTGATGATCTCCCAAGGAAGGTGAAACGTTTTAAGAACTTGAAACCTCCCAACTGATGATCTCCCAAGGAAGGTGAAACGTTTTAAGAACTTGAAACCTCCCAACTGATGATCTCCCAAGGAAGGTGAAACGTTTTAAGAACTTGAAACCTCCCAACTGATGATCTCCCAAGGAAGGTGAAACGTTTTAAGAACCCTTGAAACCTCCCAACTGATGATCTCCCAAGGAAGGTGAAACGTTTTAAGAACTTGAAACCTCCCAACTGATGATCTCCCAAGGAAGGTGAAACGTTTTAAGAACTTGAAACCTCCCAACTGATGATCTCCCAAGGAAGGTGAAACGTTTTAAGAACTTGGACACAAATTTACCGCGAATGAATTGGTAACCGAGTTACTTTTCTTCGTTTTGATAAATTGCTTTCTCTTCTAATTAAAACCGTAATTTCTAAAACGAAATTATGGGCCAGACTCATTTCGTTGAGCAACTAATGCATTGAATGTGTTATTTTATCAAAGATTCCTTTTGTGTTCAGATAAGATCTATTTTGAAATATTTCTGAATTGTCAATGATTTTTGAGTAACTTCGTAACCGATGAACCAGGGCCGACAACCATAGCTTAACTGCTAAAGCGGTTACGAGTGAGGGGAATATACAAATCGGGTAAGGGCGTTGATATGAAAATGTATTAACGAAACTTTGAAACGCAAAATCATTCCCCCTTATTAGTGACTCTGAAACAGAAGGACCCCCTTGGCTGTCAGGAGTGTCCTAATTATAATTGTATGGCCGGGGAGAGGGGGGAGGTGGAGGATTTGCGAATCCCGAAAGGAGGAATGTGACCTAAAACTCTGCAGACTACTGGTTTAGGCCAGGCATGGGCAACCTTTATTGGGCAGTGGGACGCATCAAGTATGTCTCTTCAAAAGGTGAGCCAAAGTTAATTTTCGTTGTAGGTCAGTCAGTCAGTTAAGTGCCATACATGATATACACTTGGGCGATTGTGTCTCTTTCGATCCATGACTGACGAGGCAGAAGTCTTTCCCGGAGAAGTTTGCTGTTTCTTTCTGCGGTAGACTGGTTGCCAACCAAGGCTAAAGGATCCAATCTGTCCTGCTGTTTAACCCATAGCTAGTGGAGAAGACCTTTCTTAAGGATATTTGTGCGTAGGTGAATGCCAAAAAATTAAACTGGAATTTGAGCTCAACTTTACCGATATCCATTGCACCACAACGCGTATCGTGTTAGGTATCTCAGCCATTTTCAGTGTAGAAAACCATAGGCGTAAGAATATACATGGGAAATGACGGAAAAGTTGATTTTTTTATTTTTTATTTTTTTTTATTTGGAGAAAAGATTTTTCTATAATTAAAAACAAAATTGAAGTCTTGATTTAATATCCTTGATGACAGTGTGATTAACACGTCGCTTCGTGTGATTTATTTTTAGTTTATTCATTTGAAAATAAAAACTTATGAACGTTTCTTGTTTCAAAATCAAAAGATGTTTACAGGTATGGTCTTCCTTAACAGTCAATAGTTTAAAATGATGAAAACAGTACTTTCACCGAAACTTTACAAAATTCAAGAGACATTGTACCTAATCATTGTGTGCGTGTGAAAAAAGTGAGAACGAAACAAAACCTTTTAAGAAACGTTATTTTCATGATAAAATTATAAATGTGCGATTCAGAAAGACCAAACGGGCCGCAGATTGTCCATCACTGGCTTCACATTTAAAGCAGAATTTTATAATAATTCTGTTTGTCCCGCTCTGCTTTAGTTCGCGCGACCGTTGCGTCCTGCCAACCCCCTCATAAATAATGGAATATTCTATTTTGATCGTGAGAGTACAGAAGGAACGTTAAAGATGCTATTTGGTTTCACTGAGAAAATGAAAGAAATAACACAAGAGTTTAACGCCTGTTTCAGGGAAATGGGAAAAATCATCACTTTCAAATGTTTTAATTTCTAACTGCTTACTTCTTAAAATAACGGTCAGCATTATGACTTATTGCAATATTTTGTTAAAGCTGTTACGCTCAAATATTTAACTATGCAATTTGGGAATTTGTATGGATATTTTATCATCGATAAATTTGGCCATGAGTTTATTGAACCATTTACTGAAAAATTAACATAGGAAAACCGTGAAATTTTCACTTGTTAAAACTAGTAAATATAAATTTGGAATAAGAGAGCAATAAGGATGGAAGGGACACTGCTTAGATTCCCTCATACTTCCCTGTTTAATGGCCAACTTCTGAAGAGTGACGTTATATCAGTCATTCGGGGTGTTGGCGTGTGTAATTCATAGTTTACAATTGATGATCTCTGAAACCTTCATCGGCCACGTTTTGTTTTCGCTCCACCCGAACCTGTTAACGATAGGAGATCAAAGGTTATCAGTAAGTTGTAAATGACTGATTGGTTTTCATAATTACCACCCTTAACACTAGGTCATTTTCTAGAACGTCCACTGATGAAGGACGAAAGACAATCTGATCACTTTACCATTACAGGTGCTCCAATCTCTTCATTAGCTTAGTGATTACTAATGGTAGAGATTAACCGTTGCCTTATAAGGAAACATTCGGCTTTCTTTGATCGAGTAGTCAGTACTACTGTCAGTTGAAATTTTATAAAATCTTTCCATTAAAATAATTATTTAGAAAAATAGGTTTCTCAACTTCACTATTATTGATCTTTTCAGCATTGATGGGGTGTGTTTCCTTACTAAACGTTTTATTTATTTAAAGTAGCGTAGAATGTCGACATCTTGATAGTGTCATTATTTCCTCTTCAAGTTACGTGTTATCCATTTTAGTTTTTGAAAGTTTTCAAATTGTCATTTCTGTTATTTGGTAAAATTCTTTGTGAATCTGCTGCACCTGTCTACGAGATCCAACAAAGAAGAGTCTCCTTCAAAGACCACAGGATTCATTCGCTTGAATTGATTTTCAATCATTGATCTGAGAAAACATTCGTATGTAGCTGATAGTTGAGATATTTAGGAATATTTTTGATTAGCATTGCCAGAAATATTATTAATTATCAGCTCTTAGTCGTTTCAGGTTATGTAGAAATAACCTTAACCCTAACCACTTCGGCGATATCTGTATAACTTTTCAGCAATGAATTGAGCTCTTTCGGTAACTAGCGTGTGTATACGCCGCTTATATATAACACGCTAAAATTTCCCTTCTCTGATTTCATGTGCCTATGGCTTAGGGGTTAGTGACTCCGACTGACACCAAATCTGTCTAGTTTCGATCCCGGCCAGAGGCAAGTGGGTGTCTAGCCACACTGATAAACAGCGAAACAGGCTTGTATGTGGATGACGAATATATATACGCGCACACACACACAAATGTGTGTGTTTGTGTGTCTCCATTCTAACGAACCCTACTCCTCCGAAACCCTTGGTTCGATTTCAACCAAAATTGGGTCACTTGTCGATCATGAGATGAACCTTTGATGCACGCAAAAAATTTTCGACTCGATTTACAGGGTACGGTAGAAATCACCGAAACGCTTAGAATTTATGAATTCTTCTCCCTCCGAGACGTCTTATGTGAATTCAACCAGAATCAGGTAACTTGTATATCAAGGTCCAAACTTTTGATGTACATAAAACTTTTTTGAAATCATTGTACAGGGTTCGTCAAAAATCAAAAACAAACATAATTTCGGGTGTTTTTTTTTTTTTTTTTTTTTGCGCACTTTTATGCACGTCTCCAAGACGCTTCACTCAGACTCAACTAAAATCGAATCACTGTTAGATCAAGGTCTGATAACTTGATAGGCGAACGAAAATTTTAATTGATACACAAGGTGCGGCAAAAGTTAATAGAAAATGTTGCTTTTTGCGAGCGTTTATTTCTCCGAAACGCTTAGTTTTATTCCAACAAAAAAGGGTCTTTGTAACTTCTACCTTATCATGTGCCATAACAATTTCATGTTTTCTACATGGTGCCAGCACCTCCGACGTTGTAGTGACAATGCATCCACTTCTGCGTCACAACGTCATCGCATCTCATTACAGGTTCTCGTAACGCTCGCCTCCGTTGTTTATTGGCAAAATTGACCAAGCATGAATCCTGTTTTACAAATACGACAAAAACCAATACTTCGCATTTCTTTTAAAACTTAGGCGTCACGGCAACCTCATACCGGAGCTTTTTGATTAAGCACTTGACCTAACCATTTCAACATGACCACTAAAAAAAAAAACCCCAAAAAACCGAGCAACGCCGGGTTATATAGCTTTTGTATGCGTGTGTGTGTGTATATATAATATATAAAAAGTGCGAGTAGCCGTGAACATTTTGTTTAAATTGTAGATTTATTATTAATATTACTTGCTTTTTATATGATATATTGATATATTTGTGTCTCTACATGTGTTCCGAGTCTAAAATTGACTCTCCTCAGGCGAATAAACTTGTGATTTTACATATCGAGATCCGTTTGTCTTTCTGATTGCCGAAATATCATGTATATATAGATAAGTGGTCGGTAAGCAGATCAGAAAGTTCATGTGCGTGCGTGTTTTTTTTTTTTCACACTCGCTCGTTAAATCTTTTCCGTTTTGGAAATCATTCACCTGTCTTTGGCCAGAAAAAAATTTTTTACACTTACTTGCAAAATTTGATTTCATCTTTTCATCTTTATACTTCAAAATTGTTTTCAGCGATTTTGATTCATTTCTACGAGACACCTAGTTCTTTATGTTGTTTTTAGAATACTATTTTTTGCAATGGTTTGCGGATTTTTTTAGCGTTTCTCTGTGTATGTGTGTTTTAGGATTTTTATGTTGTTTTGTTGATGGAAGGCTTGTATTTTTTTAATAAATATTTCTTTCTGAGCGTGTCATAATCTACATTTTGGTAGATAGGCATTACTCTGAAATTACTTCCACTACATTCGTGTAAATGTTGAGAAACGTACAATTTCCTGTTATTGGTTACTTAATGTTACTTCTGTGTAGGACTATTCTTTTATTCAGGCCTTGTGTCGACCCCACGTATATTTTTGCGCACTGATCGCATTTTAGAGCATAAATTACGTTTTTAGAGTTGCAGCTCAGACTTGTTTTTATTTTGAATGTAGATATGTTTTCGAACTTGAAGTGGTTTCCTTCTATAATGCTGCATACTCAGATCGTTTTTGGTGCATTTTGTGACCCCCTGTTTTGTTTGTTGCTCGAATTTTGATGAGGTTAATATGATTTTTACATTTTTAGGTTGGCGTTTGCTTTTAATTATTCTAGTTGTCTTTAGGAATTCTTTTATTTTATCGTTTTTGTTGAATACTTCTCTGTCTTTTTATCTTTGAATAATTATGGGTTGTTTTTGTTGTGTGTGGAGACGTATGCGAGAATATTTTCTTTTTTTATGCTTTTTTTTTGTTTTTACACAGACACTAAATTCAAACGCACTTAAAAAATCCGCAAACTATTGCAAAAATATAGTATTCTAAAAACAACAAAGAACTAGGTGACTCGTAGAATTGAATCAAAATCGCTGAAAACAATTTTAAGTATAAAGTCGAAATGAAGTTTTTTCAAGTCAGTGTAAAAAAAAAAAAAAAACAATTCTGGCTAACGAAAGGTGAATGAATCCTAAAATGGAAGAGATTTAACGAGCGAGTGTGGAAAAAACAAAACAAAAAAACAAACACGCACGCATATGAACTTTCTGACCTGCTCATCTTTAAGCAAAACGTTCACGGCTTCTAGCACATTTTTGTTCTAAACCAATTTTTCACGTTGGAACAACCCCTGTTTCTACTATTATATATATATATATATATATATATATATATATATATATTATATATAAACGAGGTTATAATTATACTCGTCTCGAAAACTATCGAACGAAGGAAAAAAAATGGTTGTAAAAAAAAAAAAAGCCTAGGGCATGAAAGTCAGTCAAGTGTTCGGACCGAAATCAGCACGAAGCCCAAAGAAAAAACCCGACGCAAAAAATTGAAAATTAAAATTTTAATGTAATAAAATTGTTAACATCCCCCTCCCTTGTGTTGTAGTTTTTTTATTCCCTGATTTCCTTTGTCTTCAAGAAAAAATTGAAATCATTAAATACATAAATAGCGACAAGCTTTTAAACCAGAGGCATGAAACCACAGTAAACTGCAAGCACATTAAAGAACTAACCTCACAATTATGCTGAAAAATACTGCTTAAGCCAAAACTAAGACCCCCCCTAGAGACGATAAACCTTTATAGTACTAACAACCCTCTTATATCAAATTTTAGCTATTACACACCACGAACTATAATCAAGTCTAATTTAACATTTTATAGGAAAAAGTAATTTCCTAAATTTAAAATTAAGGTTAAATATACAAAAATAGATTAATTATAAAACTGTGCTAAAATACAAAAAATATTGTATAGTTGTACAAATAAACATTAAAGATAGGTTCAGTCCCATCCTTTCTCACCCTTTACACTTTCTTATTCTCCCCCTCTAATAAAACCCAAGAATAAAGGCTAGCCAGGCGGTCATAAAACTCACTTTCATGAATCAACTATATCCCCTACCTACCCCACTTTCTTCAAAATTCTAACGGACAATTTACAAGACTTATTCCCTTATAGTTAACCCCCGCCAACATCCCACACATAACTTCCAAATATAAGAAAAGAGGTTTTCCATTCCTTTCCACACCACCTGATAAGACATTGGAAGTCCAATGTCGAAACAAAATGTACAATTTGTAGTGGAGATATATATATATATATATATATATATAAAACACCCAGTGGAGGTCCGAACAATTTCTCCGGCGGCCGTTCTCCACGCTTTGATGTTGCCGGGGGTTGGTTGAAAAAAGTCGGCGTCTCAAGCTGGGGGTACAAGATAAACTATAATGAACGAACTTCCACAACTTGGATGAGTTAAATCGATGCTTTATTTCATTTAGAGTTAGTCTTGCAGTTGGGGCAGGCGATGTGACACTGAACTCTAACTCTAATTAATGGAGTTCAAATGCCGAACCGACCGATTCGGACGAACGGAGTTTTCCCTACTTCAAGCACACGCCCGGCTGAACTAACTGACTGCTCGACTCGGGAAAATCACTTGTATTTATATTGAAATAATCGGAAGTTCCTAGATCACCGGGCGATAAGTATTGGCGACTGTAAGTCCAAAATTTCAAGGTACTTAAATTTTCCTTCTTTTGATGTGTAAACATCTCGCAGACATCTCGTCTGCACTTAGCCTTAGTGTTTTCCAGGATTTTTAAAAATCTTTTTATCTTAATAAAGCTTCGTGTGAAGGCCTCCGGATGTTTTTATAGCCCTGACACTTTACCCGTAACCAGGCGTTTTTTTTATTGCATGGAGAAAGGGAAAATTCTATTATCTTTTCTTTATTTTCTTAATGTGTGGTCAAGATACAGTAAAGACAGTTTTTCACCCGGTTACTCAAAAATCTAGTTCCTAAACTTTACCTTTTATCACATCAAATCACTTAGTCAAATATTTTAAATTTACTTATAAAAGAAAAAGCGTTTATTTATTTATTTTTTCCTTTTCTTTTTCACTTTTGTTAAACGAAACACTGTTTTTAAACTATTTTTCTATTCTTAATCTATTATAATAAAATACATATTTTACAAATCCACCTTAATATACGCCTAGTTATCGTGTCATATATATATATATATATATATATATATATATGTGTGTGATAACAATTAAACCTTGACTTGAACACATTAAGATTGTAATGGTCGGGGAAGCATCCTCTTGGGAGTTGGTTCCACAAAGTTTTGCATAATATAGTATTGGCGCTTATTCTTCGTTAACTACCGACAAATGACTTTGATTTTTGCAATAAAAAATATTTATCAAAGTTTTTAGTTATATCGCCTTGTTTCTGTTACCCTCGAGATTCATTTAAACTATATAGAAGCTTCAACAATGAAGCTTTTCTTAAGGAAATAGACACTAAAGAACATATACACATATAATGGAAAAAATGAATTTTCTAAGACACATAGTATCTAGTTATTTTAGCACTCGCAAAGCCTATCAAGGGCAACAAAACTAGGAAAAACACCGTGTAACCTACACTACTTACATTATTCGGACTATTGTCCTCATTTTTGTTGCCATTTGTACGACGTTTCGGTCGTTGTACGCTCCGACCTTCTTCAGGTGCTAGGAATTTCGAACCAAAACTTCTTATTACAATCACTTGGGTATATCATTCTCATTCCTTGCACAAAGACTCTTTCGGTAGTCATGAGTTATTTCTCTCTAACCGAACTTTCTAAGTTCACCACTGCTGTAGCCTGATATTGAACTCCAAACTCTTAGGGTCAAGTCACTTTTCAGTCCGAAATTCCTAGCACCTGAAGAAGGCCGGGGCGTACAACGGCCGAAACGTCGTACAAATGTCAACAAAGATGAGTGCAATAGTCCAAATAATGTAAATAGTATAAATAGACAAATACCGTGTAACCTACTTAACGAGTTTATATGAATGGATAGCAGAATAATGACAAGAGGTGGGATAGAGAGTCGAAAGTTTACTTAGAGCAACAAAGGCAGGAACATCTGTCTTTTTTTTGAGATGTAGTATTGTAACTATATTATTTACATTGTTCGGACTATTGTCCTCTTTGTCATATTCACGACGTTTCGGCCGTTGTATGCTCTAGCCTTCTTCAGTTTATATGTTAAAATTACGAACTGTATCCTTTATTTAGTTTAAGGTTCGGTTAGAAATTCTAACTTATCTCACCTGAAGAAGGACGAGGCGTACAACGGCTGAAATGCAGTGAATATGAAGACAAAAGTCCGAACAATCATGTAAATAAAAGACAGGAAGTTGTGAAGAGCCATGATTACTCATATCCTGACAGTAGTTGACACCTAAAAGAAGTATACGGATGGCAGAACAGGGATAAAGAGGGATTGTAAAGCGTCAGAAGTTATTTATAGTAACAAAAACAGGAAATTGTGGAGAGCCACGATCACCGTGTTTTGAAGTGACTTGACACATAAATGAAGACATTTGTAGCGTGAGTATAAGATTTTGGTGGCAATGATATTTGCGATTAAAACAACTCCTAAAATACTTTAGGGCATTATTCAGTTTTCTTTTTTTCCTTTCCTTTTCTTTTCGTTTTTTTTTTTTTTTTTTTTTTTTTTACATGCTTAACTGTTATTAGTTTTTAATCAGGAAATTGGTTTGACGTCATAAATGGGGAGAGAATATTCACAGTCAGATATTTTCAAACCGATCCCTCTCCACTCAAAAAAAAAATAAAAATAAAATAAAATAAAAATAATTATAATAAAAAAAACTTCCGCTCTCGAGAATCATTTTACAAGAACATGACTTGGAAAGCTGAGACTTCCAACACACGACTTGACTGGATGATTGGGGGGTTGAAATATCAGTAAATGTAAAATCCACCCAAAGCTCTCGACATTTCGATTATTCGCTACATGAACGTGTCTCTTTTCCCTGTCTTTATCTTTATTTATTTTTTTGTTAACACGTCAGACAACACCCGAGTTTTTGAATACTGTTGTCATATCTGGTCGGGTGATCCTGATATTCATCTGGAGGTTCTCGACAAAATCCAGAGGGTAGGCACAAAGCTAAAATTCATGGCTAATATAGTAAGGTGCAAGCTCATTAGCTTTCGAAACAGACGTGATAGCCATCATATGACAGCAGGATATGTTTGTTTTTTTTCTGTTTCTTGTTCTCCCAATGTTATACCTTCCAAAACCTTCAAGTGATACTAGCAAGGATTTTGAATCAGTACATTAAGTCCTACCAGTCATTTCTTTGTAAACAGGAGTGGTTGGTGAGCTTAAAGGTAATTAGCATTTAAATGCTATACTTTCTTGCATATTACATTTGTATTAGGTGATATATATATATAATACAAACAAGGTTGTATGTTTTGCTCGTAAATTCTCTTCCAAGTTCACACTTGACTCGTCTGGAGTATCCACAACCGTTTTCCTACCTAGGACAGAGGCTCAGCTGAGTGATATGCATAAAGCCGTCTATCATTTCTCAGTTTGACTCCCATAAAGCAAGAAAAGGTGATGGAATGCCAGCCATCGTTCTAAAGAAATGTACCCCTGAGCTGACTCCAGTCCTTTCCAGACTCTAGAACTATTGCCTTTCTGCTTCTTGCTTTGCTGCTTGTTGAAAATTTTCATCTGTAGTTCCTGTTTTAAGAACTCTGGACCGTCTGACCTTATCGCCTTATTAGCCTCTTACTTCTGTTCAGTAACGTATTCGAGGCTCTAACCTGAAATAGTTAATCGTCTCACCAACTGTCTGACAGTGTGGCTTCCGCTGATGTGCTAACGGCCATCGACAAATATATACACCAGCCTCTTGATGATAATGGTGAAGCTCGAACTGTTGCTCTAGGTATCTCGAAAGTGTTTGACATACCGCCATTTTACTCCCGTCTCTAGGCTGACAAAGTAAACCTGGTTCTTGAAACAGACCTCCAATCAGTGGTTAACTGGAACAAGAAATGGCTTGTAAATTTTAATGCATCTAGAAATAAAACAGCTCTCCTTAAACTACCCTAGAGGAACTCCCCTTCTAGCCATCTGCGTGGCTGAGGCTAGTCTTCTTCGCCTCCTTGGCTTCATTTTTTTCAACCGACCTGAACTGGAACGAATATATCAGATCTATAGCTGCGTCTGCTAGGAAAGTTGTGTCTGTATGTCGAGCCAGCAAGTTTCTTTCGTCAGAATCCATCTTGCACGTTTATAAATCTATCATTCGTCCGTGCATTGAATACTGTTGTCATATCTGGTCGGGTGATCCTGATATTCATCTTGAGGTTCTCGACATAATCCAAAGAAAGATATGCAGCAATGTAATCGGTCCTGACCTGGCATCTCGACTTCAGTCGCTTTCTTATCGACATGACGTGGCTTCCCTCTGTCTTTTCTACAAATATTTTCATGGCCACTGCTCTGATGAACTTTTTTTCCTAATTCCCCGTCCACGTGAATTTAAGCATGCTACTAGATTATTATCAAGTTTCCACCCTTTTACCGTTGAAATAGTTACATGTAACCATCACTTCTACTCTAACAGTTTCTTTTTCTCCTCTTGTGGAACTCCTTTCCGTTTACTTGCTTCCCTGAATCTCCAAAAATACAACATCAATTGCTGTCTTTTATCTTAAATACCGTTTTTTTTCTTCAATTACCCCCTGTGCCTATTCTTTTCTCTTATTGTTACCCACTGCGCACTAGTGGCGGCCCTGTCTTGCTTGGAGTGAAATGATTAAAAGTATTTCTGGGTTAAAGTGATCAATATCATGAATAGATCGTATGTAGATATTAAAGCTGTCCACTTTATATATAAATGTTTTAGTCAGCAATCTCTCTTTTTATACAAGTTTCATTGAAGACAACTTTCAAGCAAGTCACTTCGATTAAGCTTTTTGCTCCATTTTCTTGCATTCACACAAGTGATTTCTTTTCTGGATATTGAGTGTGTATAAACTGTCCAAATGATCTTTAGATCCGAGCATTTTCGCCTATTAGATATTATGAAGAATTTTTTTAAAAAACTGAATATGTAGATTTTTGTTCAATTTCCTATGTATATATAAGGATGGCAGTTTTTGTTTTGCTTTTTAAGAAGGTCAGCCCATTGTAGCCGTCTTCATAATTGATATTATCGAACTTTTCTTTTGCTAGCGACCATCCATTGTCTTATTGCAATTGATGTTTAGTCTTTTCTTCTCGCCTTCCTTCATTACCTTGTGTAGGGTTTCTTGTTTTCTTTCTTTACTATCGATACTGTATCATCTGCATATTTTATGTTAAGATTGTGGCTGTCAATAATGAATATTAGTAGGATTTCTAACTCTCTCAGAATCGCCTCACTGTGTCAGGTGAGAATACGTCCCTTTTTATTTTTGTATATTTACTAAATTTATTTTCTGTCCGTCTTTAGGCTGTTTGATAGCTAGTCTACGTTTTGGATTCCTTCCTCAGTAAATCAAGCATACCTAGCAGTTCAACAGTTTTTTGTGATGTATCAAACGTTTTTGCATAATTTATTAAACGTCGGTAGGTCTTTCTGCATTTGTATTGTTCTTTCTGATTCTGAGCATAAATATCATATTCCTTATTCCGGTGTCTTTAAGGAACCCGAATTGTTCTTGTCCTATTTCCGGTCTAATTCTACCGCGAGCTCTATGCATCAGAATTCAGATGATATATGGTCCATGAGGCTGATTGTCCTTTGGAGTTCACATTCGTTTGCACCTGGCTTCTTAGGCAATGCTATGAAAATTGATCTATTTCAAGCTTTCTTTATATCACGACTATTGTATGATTCATTTGTCTCTGTTACAAGTCTCTCTGATACCGCTGCTTTGTTTCTCTTCAATTTTACCTGCGCTGATTTCACATTAAATTTTAATGTTTCTTGTCCTTCGATATTTTATATGTATTGCCTGTTCTTGAAAGCAGGTGTTGGCTACGACCTGATTATTTAACGTGCACCACTGGCCTCATTTTTCTCCGCGTTCATTATGAGTTCCGAGTCCAAATTTGCCTACCATTTCACCATCTGTTTTTTTGCCTATTTTGTTATTCAGGCCTCCCATGACAATTTTAATTTCTTATGATTTGGATTGAGTATTGGCGTTGTTTAGCGTCTAGTAAAATCTTTTCAGTTTCTTCTGTACTTTGTACTGTCCATAGATATTTTGGAAAGTTTTCCTTTCAGTTTAACTACAATAATTCTTTCAAATAGTTGATTGTATCCCAGAACACATTTCTTCAGGTCTTAGTCTAATGTCCGTCCTACTCAACTCTGTTTCTTTTTCTCCGCCTGCATATCTGATACTGTATTTTTCGATGAAGAAATCACCATTGTTTGCCCCCTCCTCTTTTTGCATATGCCTAACACATCACTAAATAAATCCCGGGTCCAACTAATAATACAACGACTTTTATGAAAAATTCGACTTTATTCATCAACATAGTCTCCTTCGAGGGTGATACACTGATTCAAACGTTTCTCTAACAATTTGATGTCTTATTTTTGTAAAACGATTTGTCTTTGGCCTCATAATACACCTCAGTTTCCGATATCACTTCTTCATTGGAGCTAAATCTTTCCCTGGAGCATTCTTTTGAGGTCTGCAGGCAGCCAGCAGTTGCTGGGGGGGGGCAGATCTGGAGAATAGGGTGGATGCGGAAACAATTCGAAATTCAATTCATGTAGTTCTACCATTGTTGCGGTTGACTTGTGACACGGTGCGTTGTCTTGGTGAAACATCACTTTTTTCTTCTAAATTTGTGGCCGCTTTTTTGGCGATTTCTTCCCTCAAACGCTCCAATAATGCTATATGACACTCACTATTGATGGTTCGTCCTTTCTCAAGATAATCGATGAACAAAATACTTTGCTCATCCCGAAATACGGAGGCTAAAACCTTACTTGCTGATGTTTACGTTTTTGGTCGCTTTGGACTGATTGCTGATGTGGCTCCGGAGTGAAGTGGTGGATCCATGTTTCATTCATTGTCACATATTTACTCAAAAACTCTTTCTTGTTGGCGTTGAAACAGTTGCAAACAACGCTCTGAATCGTCGACGCGTTATTGGTTTTAATCAACTGTGAGCAAACGCGGCACCCACTTTGAACACAGCTTTCTCCTTGACAAATGTTAATGTAAAATGGTGAATGCATTATCTTCTGATATGTTCATCTCCTCTACTATCTCACGTAACTTCAATTTACGATCGGCCAAAACAAGTTTGTGGATGTTTTGGGTGTTTTCCGGGACAACTGACGATTTGGGGAGACCTGAGTGTTCAGCATCATTTATGTCTGTCCGACCGCGTTTAAAGTTAGCATACCATCTCTTAACCGTTGTTTCCGACGGAGCAGAGTCCGAATAACACTTATGAAGCCATTGCTTTACTAGAACAGTATTTTTCTCATCATAAAGCAATGCTTTATCAACACACGAAATTCAGATTTTTTCATTGTTTTTAAAATTTGCAACTGTAGCTTCACTTAAATAACTGTAATTTGTTACCTAATAATCCGATTGGGCCCAAATTTTGTCACATGCTATTTGAAGGTTAGTACTTAATAAAGATCATATGATTTAAAAAAAAATTTTTTTTTTTTATTAGTGGCGCCGTCTTTGTCAGGCTTGAGACTTATTGAGTAATGTGTTAAATTGTTAACATTTACTGCTTTATATTTTCTAACTGGCCGCATTGCTTTTTCTGAGAATTATTTTTTTATTGGATACGAAGAGTCGCTAGATGACGGCCAAGTGGCTCCTGTTATGCATGACCCTCCTTACTAGGCGAGGAGTTCATTCTAACAGACTTAACCGTCTTCACGCCGTTATCTTTCATATGATTAAGAACCGTAAGTTTTCTTAGGATCATAGTATTTTCCAGTTACCTTCACCGCAGTGATTTCTATTAAGACATTACCTCTAATTAGCTGACAGTTGACTCGTCAAGAACTCTATCTTTTGATAGGCCTTATTTTTCATCATACAGGGTTGCTCACAACTTGCCTCACTCGTAATTCAAGTAGGCGCCGGTTTAGTCGCCAAGCGTCTGACAATAATAGATTTCATATCTGCAAATATGAGTATTATTTTTGTTTTGAGAAATTCAAAGTAACGCTGTCTAGAAATGTTAAATAATATTTCCCTTCTCAATCACTTCTATCATTTCGTGTAAAACAAAATATAAATTTTTTTTTTTCCAATTGGAGTAGATAGACGAAACTATCGCCCGGTTCACACTCCACCCACGTCTATTGAACGGGTGAAGAGGCTCATTCCTTGTTTCCTGTTTAGGATGTGGTTTCCGGTTTTCCGGTTTTCTCTTTTCCAATCTTTTCACTCTTACGTAGCCCCCTGCACATCAGTGGCGTTACCGCCTTGCTCGGGGTGATATGATTAAAAAAAAACTTTGTCAACGTTTCAAATTTGATTGAAGAGCCAAAGGGTTTCATAGGTGATAATCAGAAATTTGAATTTAAAATATAAGTTCATATATTTTTTTCTTTCGTATCTGTGTGTGTGTATATGTTTAGGAGGGGCATATCAACGAATGTAATTTTTTTTATATCAATCATGTCGGTAGCAAGTTACAGTTCTAAACATTATTTTAAATTCAAAGTAACTTCTTACGTTGACTTTCGCGAGTTAATAGTGAGATACCAACATTCTCTATTTCGATCGGAGCCAAGTTAGGTTTCACCGTCTGAGATTCGAAGAACCACCTAATATTTGAAAGTCATTTAATATTTTGTTTGTTTTGGGTTTTTTTTTTAATCAATTTACTCGTTCACTTTGGGCCAGGGGTCTTTTTTTCTTCTTGAACGATTTTTAAAATATACTCAATAATATTAACAGCAACATTAATCTATTACTGTTTCAAGTTTCCTTAAAATATTATCTTTTTCCACAATTTACCTTGCTACCCAATGGTTATCTGGGGACTGGCAGATTTTACATTTTACGTACCTCCCTCTTTTAAAATATTAGACGCCATGCACTAATTGGTTAGATACTTTCAGCATTCTAGCATAGTAGGAATTAATTAAATCAAACGAGCTTTGAGACTTTCTAATTATTAAATCCAGAGAGTCGGCCCAAACATTTGTTATAAGGTTTCACCCAAGCGGATCTTCAGGGAACGTTGGAACCAACGTTCCCTGAAGATACCGTAAAAATTTTAGAGGCAATACATATCAGAAGTAAAAAAACAAAAACAAAACCTCTTATCAATCGCACAACTTAACAAGTTTCTGGACATGTACTGAGTTGTGTTTAGAGGGTTTATTTGAAATATAATTAAGGTAAATAATTCTTTGCCTCTGAGTAATTTGATAATTTACATAATTAGTTCCTTCGAAGTTCAAATTAACGTATTTTTACGGCATTTAAAATCTTTAACAACCAAGTATTCCATATACAATAACCCTGATATGAGATTTTATCTGCCCCACATTAGAGCCTGTGGTAATGTATATAAAACAGACAAAACCCGGATATAAGAGAACTTTTACACGGTCCCTGGCAACTCTCTTATATCCGGGTCACACTGTAATCCACGCATCTACGTGAGCACATATCTTCACGTGTGCATGTTGTTTACATTATAACTGCCTTTTGAAGTTAAACATTTTTTTCATAACGTTTATTTAATTTCTTTTAAAATGGTGTAACACTTTTCTTGCTACAAGGCAATATTTGATTGTTAAACTGTAACATAGTCCCTGATGATGAACGATGATTAAGTACTAGAACAACCTTTGGAAAATTTTTATACAAATATAATTCGGAAATAAAAAGCCTAATAAAATATGAAAAAAAAAATTCAAAAGAGAATATATAAGACTATGTTGTCTCTATCGTTTAACTTGTTTAAAAGCTAGTAAGAAATATATTTTCATTTAATGTTGAGCAAATGAAACACGAATTCCTTGGTCAAGAGGTCATTGGAAACATTGACATATTCCATTTTCAAAAAATCCTGTTTACACTGAAAATAAGCACCAGTCGACATTAAAAATTGTCTGTTGCGGTTTGAATAAAATCTAAAATGGCACTTGGTGTCTCCAATTCTACATTCGTAAAATTAACAATTTTTTCTTTACGGGTTTTATCAGCGATTTCACGCCGATCCAGATATTTTATGGCCTCCTTTATTATACTTTTCGACGGTATATATATATTTTTTGTCTTTTAATATTGACTAAGCTTAGCTTAGTCTGTCATGAGACAGCAATAGCGAAGCAGCTTATTACGATCGAATTCTTAATCTTGGCCTAAGATTCGCAAATAAGACAAATTCTAAAAGAAAGCTTGAAGAAAGAAGTAACCATCACATGTAAGAAAACAAAATGTCCATTTGTCAGCGAGAGGAAATGTCCAACATGTGCGATAAGAATTGGCGATGTTGATGTTAAGCAAGTACAGAAACTTAACTAACTGTGGTGTGTTACAGCATAAAATATGACACAGAAATCCGAATACGCATTGGAATAACGAAAGTTGCTTTTCAAAAGCTAAGCATGAAATTTCCTTTAGAAACCAAGTGCTCAGTTGCTGTGTAATATCAGTTCTCCTATGTAGCAGTGAACGCTAGACAATCACCTCACAGATGAAGAGAAGCCATCAAGCAATGGAGATGTGGTTCTACAGAAGGCTGCTGACAACAACATTGACAGAACATGTGAGCAACGTGGGAGTTTAAGGAAAATAGGAACGCAAAGCACACATTTGTTTAGGATTAGAAACAGTACTGAAATTTCTAGTGCATAATTAAGGTTTGGAGAATTTGACACTCACAGGACATGAAAGTCAAGAGAGTTGGGGGATGGGAAAATCTTATGTAACCTACTTAATGAGCTTGTGTTAATGAATTACGGAACAGAGGGATAGTAAGATTACAAAATTTGCTTAGAGCTATAAATGAGAGGAAGTTGTGACGAGTCATCGTCCATGTCTTGAAGGTTTACGAGAGTAACCCTACAGGAAAAAAAAACAAACAAACAAACTTGCCAGTAAAGGTTTTGGGTTATTCTAATATTCTTCCCCAATAAATCGAGCTTACCTAGCAGTTCCAACAGTTAATATGTACTTTATCAAACGTTTTTGCATGATTTATAAAAAAGAAGTAGACATCTTTTTTGTATTTGTGTTGCTCTTTGATATCATTCTCAGTATAAATATTTAATATCGCATTCTTTGTTCCAACTGTTTCAATGTTTCATGGCTAAGCAGAAAATGTTTTTTCTAGAAGTTTTCCCCTTTGATAGTTGAAGTTGACTTATGGCATACTAATAGCTCTGAGTCGAACTTTGAACTCTGTCCGTTAACTTCACTTTTCTGTATTGCTTCTGTTGCTAAGAATTTCAGGTAGTGTCGTTATCTATGAATGATTGCGCAGCTATTTACGAAGATGTGCTGAAAAGTTCTCGGTTCGTTTCCCAAACTCTTATCAAGCATCAGATGTTGTTTTTATAACACAAGGGAAGTGGCGAAAAGTTCTCAAATCAACCCACTTCCTAAAATCTGGCCAAATATCAGCCATTTTTTTTTTTAAGGGAAGAAAGAATTGTGTTTTTGAAATTGTTAAAAGTAAAAAAAGAAAAAATTGGGGATAGCTAACATAGGGCAAGAGAAGTAAAAAAGCAATGTATAAGCTGCCTGAGCTTCCCTACTTACTAATGATATTTTGTTATGAGACATTTTCATTTCTTGATGTCGAGTAACACCTGATGTGACTAGGATAACTGTATATCTCATCAAAATCAACCGTGAAATAATTTTAGCGTGCAAGTTCTTAGGACCACTCAGTCTTTGTTTAAAGGGCGGTCCTCCGCACTCAAAACACTGGCGACGGGCCTGGTGATTTTATTTTTTAACTCTTAGTGTAGGCTATTCACCTGCTATAAAGCCGTTTTTTGTGATTATGTAGAGTTCAGGACCTTAAAATGCTGGTCGATTCTTCTTGTAAGTTAGGATTCCTTTTTTTTTTTTTTTTTTTAATAAGATTCGAATTGTTTACACAAGAATTAGTACTATGCTTTGAAATAAATAAAAAAGAATGACATTTCATTTCAATGCAACTAAAATTCAGTAGAATTCTCAAATCAACGTATTAATTTTTTAATTTTTAGTATTTTTTTTTAAAGTCGTGCTGACGTCAGTTGAAAGGAGCGGCTTATTAAGATTCAATAAGATTTGAGTGCAGTAGCTTATAATTTATAAATAAAAACAATCGAGTAACAAAACGCTGGGCGATGTCTAACATTTGATATACCTTTTATTCAATTTTCTTTGCTTTCTCGTTCATTTCCATTATTTTTACGCTACCTAACCTATTCAGAGAAACCATCTTTTCTTTATCTACTTCCTCCTCCTCCTCCTCCTTCTAAGAAACTCATTCACAAATTGGCCACGAGGCTTGTTGACAGGGGAGGTAACTCTCACGCAGTGTTGTTCTCTTCCCGACGAAGCAGAAGGCCAGGTGCTTGTTACTGTGGGAACATAACCAGGTAGGTAAGGATATATGTATATATAACAGCTGCTTTAAAGCAACACCAAAACCAACAATCTCGTTTATCTGCTGCTTTTCTTTTGTTTATACTCTTTTAACGGGTTCTTATTTTTCTCTTTTACTGACTTTCTCCTGGTGTTTTTTTTCTCCTCATCTCATTTGTATCCACCTTTTCTACTCTTCGTACAAACAAAACTACGTTCATTTAAAGAGGATTTTAAACACTTAACAGTAGTGCACTTACTCGCGTCTTGACCGATTCTTCGTTACTATTTTATTTTTATTGCTAGGAATTAAAATAAAATGTTCCCGCCTTCAACAAAGTGTTTCATTTCAAGCATCCGTTGAGAATAAAAATGCCCAACAGTAGGTCGATGTTGTTGTTGAGTAAACGTGGGATGTTTATCATTAGCCTCGGCTAGGAGGGTTATACAAAAATGTTGACCGCTTTTGTGACTGAAAAAAAGTGAATTAAATTCAGTAGTTAAAAAAAAAGTTATTTTTCCCCGTGTTTAGAAAAGGTAATTGAAAAATGTATTATTGTTAATGTTAGTGAAGTGTTGTATGATTTGATTTAACAGAAAACAAACAAAAACGGCACAACACGATGATGGAAAAGGGCAAAGGGTTCAACTTTATATCCCCCACCCAAAAAAAAAGTGTATGCATTTGTTTGATTTTTTTCTTAGTCAACAAAATTTATATGGTTTCTTTTGGTTGCATGTTTCTAGAGAATATATGCCTATTAAAAATATATGCATAGATAATTATGCATCTCTTGTTTTCTTAACAGCGATAGGCGATTATTAATAAATAATAAGATCTCATTTCGTAATGTTATACAATAAGAAATGTGATCATTTTATTGATGTATTGTATAGCAGTGACCATAAAAGAAATTCGGTAATCTGCTGAGAGATTCTAAAAAACAAAACAAAACAAAAAAACAGATAATCTCTACTGAGTAGTCATCGTAATTTACTTTTTTCCTCCACCCCCTTATATTCATTTCGATATGAGAATAAGCACGCATTTTTAATTTTTCGATACCAAAACAAAACAAAACATGTCTCTTAAAAATGTCTTTCTTGTTTTTGCCTGGAAAAAAAATGACACATTTTTTTTAAAAACGTAGAATTAAACCGTTTTAATGTCAATGTTTACTTTATCGGCAAAAAAAAAAAAAAATTACCCGTCATATATTTGATAATGACAGACAAGAAGTAAATTTAAAAAAATTAAACTCCGTAATTAAAAAAAATTAAAATCTGCTAAAAAAATAAAATAAAATTTTATCTGCGATAATTTCAGGAAAAATACTTTGTCAAATCATTATTCGCATAAACTTTTGAATTTTTTTTTTTCAAAAAGTAATGAAAACTACCCTTTCATATAGAAGGGTTTTTTTTTGTTTTTTTTTTTCCCTCTCGACACGGTTCAAAGGTCAAAGTGAGGTCGCGCGCTTGTTGATTTATTGTTTTAAGTGATCGCGCCTGACCGGTCAACAGGGTTAAGTGGTTTTTCCGACTACCGTAAAATATGGCGGTTAAAAGGGCTATAATTACTCATAATGTGTCACTGGGTTAATTTCCAAAACAATTCAAGGGCTGTTAAATTTTTATACCGTTTAAAGGTGGGATAAAAAACATCATCTTTGTTCATTGGTAATCACAAAAGAGGACACATTTATGTCATAAACAGCACCCTAAATTAGTGGAAAGAATACCTAGTCTCAAACATTTTTTTTAAAAATTTGGGCCTTCGTACCTACAAATAGCTTCCCCACACAAAATTACCTTCTTTGACATTGTTACTGTTTTAATTTCAGTTGACGCATAAAATAATTAAAAACGACTTTTAAAAAATAATAAATGTATTCAAAATAGAAATAAAAAAAAAATTCTTAAAATTTTTCTTGGTGAATAATAATAAAAAATTCTTTTTAAAGCCATAAGTTAAAAGAAAGCCTAAAGGTAACTAAACTTGCCCAGAAGAAAAAAAAAGCAATATTTTATTTTTCTTTTAAATTCTAAGAAATCCTTTATGAATCCCCTGACACTTTTTTTTTTTTTTAAGCATGAAAAAATTGTAAACATTTTTTATTTCTTTGAGAATACTTGTTAAAAAATGTCAAATACTCATCAGATTTGAAAACATTTTTTCTGAAATTTGGAATAGAACTTTCTTTAAAATAATTTTCATTCTTCATAAGATAAATTCTGAAATTTTTATTAAAATTCACCGAAGGCCGTATTTTAAATCGCCGAAGAACTTTCTGCATAATATTTTCGATTTTAAACAGTTATCTTTTTCATATTGTTGTAAAAAATTAATGTAAACAAACATTATTACAGTTTTAGATTATCACTTTTTCCAAAATATCTACCGTTCTTTTGAGGGATATTCTTTCTTAAATGGCACAAAAGATTTTTATTTTTTTGATTAACTTTTAGTTTTTTTAAAAGTTTTTTTCTCGTTCAGATGTCAATTTCTCACCGAATTATTTGCTCACGTTCTTTAATTTAGAACTGATGGATTTTTTTAAATCACTTGCGACTATTTCACAGTTGATTTAAAAACTGCCTTCGTTAGAAATGAATGAATGAATGAACAAAAACTTCAGTAAGCGGCCATGTTGATTGCATAGCTAAGAAGAATAAGAATGAAAAACAAACAAAAATAAAAAGCGCGTTTTATTCAATTGACTGGGATTATGAATAATTAACACAAGAAAAATAAAATCTGTAGTATCCAGGATGTGTTTAAACAAAAAAAAGAGAAACAAGAAGTTATTTATTTTTATTTTTTATTTTTTTTCAGATGTTGAAACTTTCGGTTTGTTTATATTTTTTTTATTACTAGAAAGCTGTGCCCCTTTTTTTTCTCCCCGAAGATCTTTTTTTATGGGGGTGGTTACACGAGCTAACCAGGTATCCTCTTACTGATTATCCAAAATGTAATTTCAAATTATTATCCTATCCATTCTACGTGAAGAAGCAGCAAAAAAGGGGGCATCATCGTGCTTTCTTTATGGGGGCGAGAGTCGTTTAAAGGATTGTTCTAGTTCTGGTCCGCGTGCTACAGCCTGTCAAGTGCTTGATGATTCTCTCCCTCGTGATGATGACGCCCTCTTTCTTTGTAACAAGCTTTTTTTAGCAGACCTCACTTCCCTATCTAATGACTGACTCGACTTCAATCAATGCCAGTTCAAAAAAGTTAAAACCATCGTTGCTTTGTCACTGTAGTAAGCAGACGATGTTTTTTTGCAACAGTAAATGTTGTACACATTGTTAAAAAAAGAGATTAAAGTCATTATTTCTGCAGGATAAACAAGCCAAATTAATGTTTTAGGTAAGTTTTGTTTTGTAATCAGGTATGTGTGTTTGCCAACAACCTGACTCGCTTCCACAGCCTGTGATTTTTTTTAAAAACACAAATACGAAAGCACGTGCTGCTTGCTTTTTAATTTCCGCACTTGATTTAATGTTCATTTAGCGGAACACTGATTGAATTTCAAGTCACTTGTTAAATTGTCCTGTCCAGTGAATTAATCAGCAGCTGATAAAAAATTTCAAGTCAACACAACAACAAACAACTCTTTGTTCCATTGATCTATAAAAATGCAAACTACATTTTTTTTGGTTGCATTGACAAAATTATGAAAACTAACTTAATAATAATATTCATCATCATACGATCAAATGATCGTCCGTTTACCCCAGGACGGCGGAGGGGCTCTTCGATATTGTAATAATCAAGTAACTTGATTTTATGTTGAAATGAATAGCTTGCATTCTGGTTGGTGAGACCTCCGGCCTTCAGGAAGCGTCTGTCGATCAGGGTAACCTCCAGGGAATTTTTTTAACTAAAAACCCATTATTTAATTTACGGTTGTTTTCGTTCCACTGTGACAATTATTGTAGCAAGAAATCATTTATCCTCCCACCCACCTCTGGCACTACAAGATGCTGGAAAGTTATAAGCCTGACCAAGGTGCTCATTTTTAATGTTTTGTCATTTAATTAGTAGATTTTGTTTTTTAAAGAAGTCACAATACTTTCTTGGTGGATAGTACTTTTCAGAACCCTCCTAATAAATCTAGAGAGGCAGTGTGTGCTGTGATAAAAAGATTTAGGCTAGGTACCTCAATGATTTGCTAAAAAAAAAATAACTCCAACCAAACTTAATAAAAACAGTTTTATCGCCAAAAATATTTGTTATTAAGGTTAAGAGGAAAGACCAAAATAGTTTTATTTTATTGTTTTTTTTTTTTGTTTTCTCCCCCCCCCCCCGGTTAGTGTTTTTGAGCCCCCCCCCCCCGGTAAAAATCATTGATTTTGAAATTCTTGCAAAAAATCAATTCAAGAGTTGAACTTTCTAACCTTTCCACTGTATTTGAAATGTATTGACAGATGCAAGATAAGTGTATGGCAATCACAAGTGACATAATTGTACAATTTTTTTTCCTATAAGGGAAGAAACCCTGAAACACATGACCTTTTAATGTACACATAGAAATTACCATAAAAAAAATAAAAAAACTTCAAATGCACAAATATAAAAATAAATAAAAAAATTATTTTAAAAATGCGAAGACTGATTTGTATTAAACCTTTCAATTTTCGATTAGGAAATATAATCTTCAATTAATGTTAATAAATTAACAATAAATCTTTAAAGTATTTTAAAAATATTTTTGAAATTTTATAAATTATCATAATAAAAAAATGAAAATAATTTTAAAATTTCATTACTAATTGAAAAAAAAAAATTTTCTTCAGACTATAATGTCCATAATATATATTTATTGAAGCAATTAATTAAAGCTTATCAAATTAAATGTGATTGCAAATATTGTATGCAGTTTTATTGCATTTTTTTATTTTACTATTGGGAGCAGATTTTTAGGAAATAAAAGCAAAATGTTTCAGAAAAATAATAGATGATTTACATTCCCCAATGAGTCTTGCGTTTAACTAATAAAATCAATTTTCCTAACAAAATTTAATTTCTTAAAATTTCATGAATTTATGTAGAGGGATGTTACAGATGTCTAAGAAAAAATATATATTTATTAAGATTCCTTAAAAATAATTTAAAAAATAATTTCATTCATTTGTGAATAAGTCCTGAAAGTTTAATTAAAATTCAACAATTATTTGATTTTTGCAAAAATTTACAAATGTTTATCATTAGAAAAACAAAAAAAACTGAGTTATGTAATATGTTTACCATTGTAAACTCTCGTAATGATTTGGTTACCCACTAAAATCAAAACAAGATTTTTTTACCAAAATTTCAAATGTGTTAGAAGGGATTAAAAGTTTTAAAAAATAATTAAGAATAACTTTGATCTTTGCTTTTAATAATAACATTTTGATGGAAAAAGTTCATTTTTATTAAGTTTGAGGCCTTTTTTATTCATACTATGCTGTTTTTTTCAGCCATTTAGTGTAGTTAGTATTTAAATTAGAATTTAGAACTTAGGGAATTTTGATCATATTTATTTATTTTTTTCATGCAACTGCTCATTTCCTGCAAATCTGCTTTTTATTGTTTTTATAAATGATTTGTTGAATATGTTAATGTCTTGAGAACAAAATCTTTTTTTCATGAATAATCAATTTTTACCAGAATTGTTTTCATTTTTTAAAATTTTAATTATAATAATTTAGATATAAAATTTTAAAAATTTTTACATTACTTTCATCCTGTTAAATCATATTGTTAAGTGAAAACTATATTTACTCATCAAAGATTGAAAAGCTTAATAAAAATGATTTTTACATCAAGATTTTTAGAATAATTTCTAATTTTTTTGTTTTTTTATGCATATAAAATATGATTTAACTTTTTGAAACTATGGGTGATCATACACAACATTATCAGAAACTAAGAGCATTGACTATAGTAGATTTAAACTCAACGTTCATAAAATTATATTATGGCGAATATTTTCTGACATTTAAGATTACTGAGTAACAAAAAATTATATTAAAATATGTCACTCACACCATTTTCTTAAATCATGTTTTACAGATAAAGTTTCTGTAGAACAACAATCATTATGACATTACCTGTCAATACTTCATTATGTAAAACCTGCTGATGTCTGTTAAGTTTCTGTTTTTGTAAATACATTTGTGTTATTTTAAACTTAAACATTTTTTCCAAATCAGATTAATTGTACTTTAAATCATTTAATAGTCCTCAATTTCAGAATATTATATTTTATGTTGGCAAGATTTTTAATTTAGAAAATTACATTGTGATGAAATATACCTAAAAATGATCAGCTATTTTAGAAAAAAAAATTGAATTCAATCAATATCATTTCTGTTTGAAATGCACCAGAGTATTTTGCTTATATTGGAATTAGTAAATTTGATCTGTTAGCTTTCAATTAATACTAAAATGAATGCTTCAAGTAAAGCATTTTCATTTAGAAAAAAAAATCATTTTAAAATGTAGGTACCAAACTACCCAAAGAAATGATCATACCATGATGAAAGACTGCTCGAAACTTAATAAAAATGAAGTTTTATCGTCAAAGTCTTTTGTTATTGAGAGGAAAGACCAAAGAATTTTTTTGATAATTAAATTATATTTTTTAATTATTTCATTTGAAATTTTGATTAAAGTTTGTTTTTCTTGTGTCAGTTGGGTGGTCAAAGACTAGAATGCAAAATTTGTCTTTTTTGAGGTGAAAAACACATTAATCTGGAAATTCTTGCAAAAATCAAGTAATTGTCACATTTTCAGAATTGGAATTAAATTTTTTTTTTTGTTTTATTTATTCTTTTAGAAATTATTGGTAAAAAATATTTTCTTTACATTTGTTACACCCCACCACCAAATTTCAAGAAATTAAATTTTGTCTTAATGTTTATATTAGTTAAAAGCAGAACTCTTGGGAAAAATTTAAATTTTCAATGTTTTAATTTATTTATATTTTTTTTGCAAAACAAACACCAGTTACTGAATATTTGGTTTGAATTGTAAAATAAAAAATCCAATAAAAATCAATAAGATATATTATGAACATTGTCTTCAGAATTTATTTTGTATGTGTTTAGTATGTTAGCCAGTGATGATGATAATGGTGATCCCATTGCTAAGCCTTCGTCCTGTCAATATGTCTGATCCCATTCTGAACTGTGTTGTTTGTGTACAGAAAGTCAGCATCTCCATCAGGTTATCTAGTGGAATACTGGTACATTCTGCTAGGGATGAGTCTGAAGCCCTGACTACTGATAATGCCTCCACTGTGGGTACCTTGATGAACACTCACCTCATCCAGGCTCACCATCTGGTTGCATTGGATGGGAACATCTTTGATAAATTCCACGAAGTGAGAGGAGTTTCAAACATATAATGGTGACTTTCCTATCAGTGGGTCAATTAGATCTACAAAGAAGCAACTCGGAGGGTGGCACACCAAGCCTAGGTTGCTAACAATCAGCCTGAGCAGAATATCGTCTTTGTGAATCTTAGGTAGGCTATAGAGGTGAGGTCGCTTGCTGTAGTGTTGAGACAACTGCCGTTATGTCTTAGGATGGAAGTAATCCTTTTCCTTGATTAGGATCTGCAACAACTGTTGCTCTGTTTTCAATGTGCCGTCTTCCTTTAGCTTGCTATACCTACCACTTCTCATGAAGTTTTCCAGTTTCTCGATGTATTCTGCTTTGTCCATCACTAAAGTTGCATTGCTTTTGTCAGCTGGTAGTATGATGATGTTTTATTCCTCTGTACATGGCTACCATAAGTGGCATTGCAGATGGAATGAGAATGATATACCTGAGTGATTGTAATAAAGGGTTCAGTAGAAAATTCCTTGCGCCTGAAGAAGTCCGAACCGTACAACATGGCAACAGCCAAAACATGGTAAACATAGCAGTAAAGATGAGGACAATAGTCCAAATAGTGTAAATACTGCGTCAACTCGGGAGTATAGACAAATTGTTTATTTGATAATGAATAAATATTTACTAAAATATGTGAACCAACTCTAAAGAAATCCTTATTATTTACCCTTTTAGAAAGTCTGAATCAATTGGCAATTTTAGCTGATGCTTTGCTAACCATTCCAATAAATGATTTAATAAATTATGTTTATTATTTTTGTTGTCAATTCTCAAGAACAAAGCAAATATATAAATATATTTCAGAATATGTTAGGTTTTATTTCAATGTTCTATAGCATCAGTGTGTATTAGTTGAAGGATTCGCTAGTACGTTGATTTATGCAAAGATACCAAAATATTATGATTTGCTAATAGCGAGTTACCAAAGTCCCTTCAGAACTGATGTTAGTTGTAGAAGTGCCGACGAAAATAATGTTCATGCTAACATTATAAAACCAACACAAGTTGGAACTTGACTCTTTGATAAACAATTCTTGGCCATTATCCATTACACCACTTGTACATCCAAGTATACAGCACCTGGTATTCCCAAATGGTCACCCATCTAGGTAATGACCAGTTTTGATGTCGCTTAACTTTGGTGATAGTTTGGGAACTGATGTTTCAAAGTGATATGGCTGTAAACAACAAAAATGAAGATATTAGTCTGGCTTTAAATAATGTTAAATGTTCTTCCTCCTCTTCTTTTAGAAGTTATAGAAATGCAGTTGTCATGATGGATGTACAGGTTATTTTATGAATTTCGAATGTCAGCCGTCTGTTCAGCTATTATCATGATTTACATATTCAGATCATGTGATTTTATTAGTTACTTTGAGAAAGTTTGTCATTGAATTAAGTTTCTTTTCAGGTAAATATTGATCTTGACAATATTGACATGAGGAAGAAAAAGATGAAAAATGCAAGAACAAAGTGATAAGGGACTAATGTTTTTTTCTATCAAAATCAGATGCTCAAGTTTTATTGTCAACTTGACTATGCCCAGCTGGCTAAAGTCAAGTCATGATTAACAGAAAAGTGGAAATATATTAAAGAACTTTTAAGATCACGTATTCATTATATTTATATAAGTCTGGTATTGTGACAGAACTAACAAAGTTTGGTAATTTCATGAGGTAGTGTTAGGATGTCCTTTTGCCTTGAAACTACTTGATCCCTGGTAGCTTCATTTGCTGAAGCTTTGTTCATAACATTGATTTTTTTTTTTCCTTTTTTTTTTCCTTTTTTTTTCCCTTTTTTTTTCCCTTTTTTTTCCTGTTTTTTTTCCCTTTTTTTTCCTGTTTTTTTTTTCCCTGTTTTTTTTTTTTCCCTGTGTTTTTTTTTTCCCTGTTTTTTTTTTTTTCCCTGTTTTTTTTTTTTCCCTGTTTTTTTTTTTTCCCTGTTTTTTTTTTTTCCCTGTTTTTTTTTTTTCCCTGTTTTTTTTTTTTCCCTGTTTTTTTTTTTTCCCTGTTTTTTTTTTTTTCCCTGTTTTTTTTTTTTTTTTCCCTGTTTTTTTTTTTTTTTTCCCTGTTTTTTTTTTTTTTTTCCCTGTTTTTTTTTTTTTTTTCCCTGTTTTTTTTTTTTTTTTTTCCCTTTTTTTTTTTCCCTGTTTTTTTTTTTTTTTTTTCCCTCCTTTTTTTTTTTACAGCCCTTAATTATTTATGGGTTTTCAGTTGGAGATTTGTAATAGCAACCAGTGAAGCATAAAATTGTTTATTTAAAAGGGAAATGGTAATTGAATTGGCTTTTGAAATAGAATGTTTCTAATTTAATCAGTTTTTTTCATTTTCAAATATTATCAGAGTTTGTGATGAGTTTATAATATGAGAGATAGAGAGAGTTTAAACAATTTTAGTTTAGACCACTTCTTAAAATCTAAGTAAATGATCAATTTGTTTTATTTTTTTTTTTTTTTTTTTTTTTTTTTTTTAATGTTTCTTGGCTAGGTTGAGAACATGTTAGAAACATCTTTTATTTTAAACAGACCTTTGGAAATATGTAGCAATTGTTTACTCATAATTTCTCTTGAACACTTTTGGACCTTTTGATAACAAATTTTAATGTCCAGTCAGTTCTTGAGGCCTTTAATCCGAGGGTTTCTTTTTCTCCACTCAAGTTTTTAAAAGTGAGACAAAAATGCCCTAATAATTATGTTATTAAATAAATAATTTATTCTTTTCAGAAATTAACAATAGTTGTTATTAACTATTGTATTGTGATGTATACAAAAACCTTTTTAAGATGAAAGGTTTAAATAAATCATAACACATCAAAATTATAGGCAAGTAACCCTGTTGTGTCAGTGCTAAACATTTGAGGTACATATATTCAAATATTTTCAATAATATTTTAGTGCAAACCAAGCATGTCAACTGCACTCCTGGAATAAAAAACAGCAACACACACACATTAAATTTCAGCCCTATTCAGTCCTTACTTTTGCTGTCTATCCAATCTGGACTTGTCTACCAAACTCTTTTTTTTAATTTGGGCAATATTGTGTGTGTACAAAGATTTCTAACCAGAAAATGATTTCCAGCTTTTGCACACACTGAATAGTTTTTTTGTTTTTTTTTATAAAATATAAATTACTTTGTTAATAGAGAAACAGAAAATATTTGTTTTCACCAGGTTAACATGAGATAGTAATATGCTAAAAGATTGCATTGCCCAAAGTAAAAATGATCTTTGTCATTGGGGATGTGTAGCCATCCCATTATGCAAATTTAAATTACATTACTTTTTCTTCTTAAGCTTACCTGCTAATAAGAGACTGAACACTTTCCATTAATTAATGCTTTAATTTATTGTCTAAATGCGATAAGAAAATCACTTGAAGTTGTCAGCTTCTTTACACATTGTCAATTAAATCCATTCCCTTTCATTTTCTACTTTGATCTGTTTTTGTTTACAAACCCTGCTAAAACAATTTTGTATGGAAGGCCAATGGAGCTATTCATTTATTGTACCTCTCAAATATTATTGTACTTTGAGCATGTTAAGGGCTATGTGGCTGTTTATTCTGGATGTTAATTTATTTATGCAGTGGAAAAATTATATTGAATCAATTCCTAGGTCTGCTAGAAGGAAAGCCATTTTTTTTTTTTCCTGAATCTCTCTTACATATTTTTCCTGAATCTCTCTTACATATTTTTCCTGAATCTCTCTTACATATTTTTCCTGAATCTCTCTTACATATTTTTCCTGAATCTCTCTTACATATTTTTCCTGAATCTCTCTTACATATTTTTCCTGAATCTCTCTTACATATTTTTCCTGAATCTCTCTTACATATTTTTCCTGAATCTCTCTTACATATTTTTCCTGAATCTCTCTTACATATTTTTCCTGAATCTCTCTTACATATTTTTCCTGAATCTCTCTTACATATTTTTCCTGAATCTCTCTTACATATTTTTCCTGAATCTCTCTTACATATTTTTCCTGAATCTCTCTTACATATTTTTCCTGAATCTCTCTTACATATTTTTCCTGAATCTCTCTTACATATTTTTCCTGAATCTCTCTTACATATTTTTCCTGAATCTCTCTTACATATTTTTCCTGAATCTCTCACATATTTTTCCTGAATCTCTCTTACATATTTCCAAGTCTATCATTTGTCCATATTTAGAATATTGCCTTGTACTCCTGATTTATATTTAGAGATCTTCGATAAAATCCAAATCTGCAATGTTATTGGTCCTGACCTAGCCTCTCAACTTCAGTTACTTTCCCACCACCGTAATGTAGCTTCCCTCTGCTTTTTTTTTTTTTTTTATAAATACTTTCATGATAACTGTTCTGATGAACTTTCTTTTGTTGTTGTTGTTTTTATCCCCTCCACAAACAAATTGTATATATGAAAACTAGTTAGAACTACATAGACATTGAGGTATTCTGGCAAGTAAGAATGTGTTGTTTTTGGCGTAAAAAATACTGTGATATGTTTGGGTCAGTAATCGTGGTTAACTAAGTTTAAAATGAGACAGCTTAAAGACCAGCCTTCCCCTACCCCTACTTTTGAACCTGTGGCACATTTTTGTATTATAATAAAATACATATTACCTTCGTCGTTGGTACCTATATTTTATGAATTTAAGTGCAGTATGCTTGTGGTGGCAAGATCTCATCATTTTATAATTGAAATGGTTAGATGTAACCGTGAGTTCTATGCCAACAGTTTTTGCTCATACTTCTTACTTGTAGAGGTCCTGGGCATGACGGCAAACTGCATTCAGCAGAATGGCCTGTGATTGGAAGGTTGTGAGTAGCATGGAACGTTCCCAGGTCCACCCTGACCCAGAGTGGTAGCACCTGTTAGGGTCCCAGCTATGGGCAAATAGGTAACCCCCAAACTGGGGTCAAAACACTATGAAAGTATAAAAATACACGTTTATAAAAATATATTCATAAAAATAGACTTTTATAGAAAAATATACATTTTTTGAAGAAAAAATCATTACCGTAACACATTTTTGAAGGAAGCATTATTCTCAGCAAAACATTTTTGAATACAAAACTAGAATAAATTTTCAGTTTTCTAAAATAAAAAAAAGACTAAAAACAAAATTTTCATTAAAATCTGACTAAATCAACCTTCTCATTATAACCGAACATTAAAAAATACTTTAAAATCCCACCTTTTTGGCATGAAATAACCCACAGAGGTTATGCCGTAAAACAAAACTCAAACGCCCAAACCTTACTTGTAGAATGATCTTTTGGTTTTTTGCTTTCCACTTAAGTTTGATCTTCAAAAATGTGAATGCAATGTCAATCATCAGTCGTCATGTTGTGTCTTTTTAATATGTTCTTTATGGTTATCTTCCCATTATATCTTTCTCATATTCTCTCACACTCAGTAAACCCTGGTGTCTTAATGATGTTATTGTTTTTGGTGAAAAGATTTTTAAAAAAAAGCAAAAAATACACTCACCTAGTATATGGGATAAAACCTCGGACAACATGACGTGATAAATCTATCTTTGATTTTCCAAGAAAATGCTTTGCTGTTAGTTGTGGGTTACTAGACAAAAATGTTTTTTTCTTTTTTACTGTAAGTCTTGTGTTCAATTCCTCGGTTAGATAATGTTGGAGGAGGACATCTGGTTGAAGAAAGCAATGCTGTTGTGCTATGAAAAGTTAAAATTCTTGCAAGTTCAGAAATTCTCCAAAAGAAAATATGGAGATTTCCATTTCTGTGTTTGTCTAAAGCGTCAATGTCTTGGTGAAGCTGACAACACAAAATTCATTCTGCTCCTTGTTTCTGCTGAGATCAAAAAGTACCATATGTTGGTCCAAAGAGTAAAGATCATATCAATTAAAACCTTTTCATAATAACAAAAAATGAAGATGCTAGTTTGAAAATATGTAGAACAAATTTTTAAAAAATGTGTTTTTTTCTCTGAAATGATACATAAAACAATCCTCCATTTTTTTCTTTCTTTTTTTTTTTTTTTCCCCAGCACTAAATTTGTCTAAAAAGAAAACCTCTTATTCTCAAATTTATTTATCAAATAACAAAAATGATTAAAACTTATGTTTACACTTGTATTTTTAGAACCTTGAATAAGTTCTTGCTGATTTTTCATGAAAAATAATGTTTTATTTACAAAAATTAAGATGCCACTGAAAGTATTGTCCATCGCTAGCCACTACTTTTTCTCATCTTTCTGGTAGCATTTGAATTCCATGTCGGAAAAATAACACATTTTTTGAGGCTAAGTATGAGTCGACCCATTTTTTGGCATCTTCATAAGAATTAAAGTACTACTCAGCCAGGTCATGTGCAGTTGATCAAAACAAGTCATAATCGGACAAGGCAATGCCTGGTGCATACGGCTAGTGGGATAAGATTTCCCATTTACACCTTTCCAAGTAGGTTTTCACCTGTTTCGCAATATGTGGCCTAGCATTATCATGTTGCAAAATCACTTTGGCATGTTTCTGCTTGTATTGTGGGGTCTTTTTTTTTTCTTTCAATGTTTGGCTCAAACGCATCAATTGTAGTTGATAGTGATCTCCTATGATGATAGTGATCTCCTATGATGATAGTGATCTCCTATGATGATAGTGATCTCCTATGATGATAGTGATCTCCATGATGATAGTGATCTCCTATGATGATAGTGATCTCCTATGATGATAGTGATCTCCATGATGATAGTGATCTCCTATGATGATAGTGATCTCCTATGATGATAGTGATCTCCTATGATGATAGTGATCTCCTATGATGATAGTGATCTCCTATGATGATAGTGATCTCCTATGATGATAGTGATCTCCATGATGATAGTGATCTCCTATGATGATAGTGATCTCCTATGATGATAGTGATCTCCTATGATGATAGTGATCTCCTATGATGATAGTGATCTCCTATGATGATAGTGATCTCCTATGATGATAGTGATCTCCTATGATGATAGTGATCTCCTATGATGATAGTGATCTCTCGTGATAAATTGTAGCTGATTCCGCCAAATGCAGAGCAGAACCTTTGAACCATGGATATTCGGCTTTGCAGCCAATGTTGATGCATGGACAGGCTTACTCCATGATCTTCTATACTTAGGGCTATTGTAATGTATCCTTTCCATTGCTGATCATGATAAGATGTAAAAAAAAAAAAAGCCCTTTCTTTTTCTGTCGTTGAAGCATCTGTTCACCCGTAACAAGACCTCATTCGATGTCTCTTGACTCAACTTCTACAGCACCCAATGTCCTTGTTTTTTAATCATTCCTAATGCTTTCAAATATTTTGAAACTGTTGTGTGATTAACTCCTAATGATTTTGTAGATTCAGCTTGTGCCTGGCATGAATCTTCATGCCGTAATGCTTCCAATTCTTCATCTTCAAACTTTTTTGATGCACCAGAGCGTTCTTTATCTTCAACATTAAAATTATTAGTTTTGAAGCATCTAAACCAATCTCAGCATGTTGTTTCCAACAAAGCATAGTTGCCATAAGTCTCAACAGGAATTCTGTGTGCTTCATCTGCAAATTTCTTTTAAATAAAGTAGTTCAGTAAAATTCCCCACTACACTTTCTTTGGCACAAAATCCAACATGTTTAACACCATGAAAAACAAAGTTGTTTACACATTGGCAAAATGACATACACTGAATTTCAAGCTTGCTTATGGTATTTTTTTTATAGATGCATTTCCATCTGAAAATACATGCACACGGTTCTGGGAATGTCATCTGTTGGTAAACAAGGAGAACTTATTCAAGGTCCTAATAATTTTGTTTTAATCTTATTATTTTAAAAATAATTTTAAAATTTTAACTCTTCAATGACCAACTAATCTTTTATTATTCAGGAGTCCTGAAAGATTCTATTGAATTCACTAATTTCCATCTTCAGATTTTCAAGTCTCCCCCACCCCCCTCCATCCCACACCACCCAGGGCTGGTCAATTATTGCTCATCTTGTTTCCATAGAATTTAACTCTCTACTACCTGACACAGGAATTGAACTTTCAGTTACTATGTGACCAAATTCATGAACTAACACTTTAATCCACTCGGCTATTTTCTAACTGTTGTTGTGTTAGACTAGGCAATAGCCAAGTGTATTAAGGTGTTACTACATGAAAAATTAGAGGAGCATATTCTTTAAACCAGTGATTCTTGAATTTTTTGTGGTTGTCACCCATTTGCATCCCCAAATACAACTCTAATGTCCTCTCCCCAGAAGTATAGGCACAACCATATATATCAACCACCTTTTGATTGAATTTTCTTGGTGCTAATATTGCATGTCAAATGAGTATCTTAGGATTTCTCTTCTTAATGTGGTGTAATGGTTAGCAAGCTTGTCTTGCATGAATCATTACAATTGAGTAGTGAGTTTGATTGTCACTGGGTGCTCCATACTTTCGTCCTTGTGCCGCATCTAAGCTGTGCTTAAAACAACCACAATTTCTATATAAATGGTCAGTCAGTTAAGTGCCATACATGATACACACTTGGGTGATCATGTCTCTTTCGGGACATGACTGACTGGGCAGAATATTAACCCGCAGTAGGTTGCCATTACTTTCTGCAGTAGATTGGTTGCCAGCCAAGGATATAGAACCCAATCTGTCTTATTTAACCCATAACTGGGAGGATGAGATGGATTGATACCTTTCCCAAGGGTATTTGCATGTAAGTGAATGCAAGGATACAACTGGAATTCGAACTAATCTCCCTGATTTGTCGTTCCGAATCAATATCTACTGCACCACAACGCACATCCATGATGTGTAGTGGATATCGGCTTGGAACGAAAAATCAGGGAGTCACATTCGAATTCCAGTTGAATTCCTCACATTCACTTACATGTAAATACCCTTGGGAAAGGTATTAATCCGTCTCTTCCTTCCAGTTATGGGTTAAATAATAGGACAGACTGTGTTCTATAGACTTTGATGGCAACCAGTCTACCGCAAAAAGCAATGGCAACCTACTGCAGGATAATCTTCTGCCCAGTCAGTCATGTCTCTTTTGAGACATGATCGCCCAAATTGTGTATCACGTTTGGCATATACTGATATAAATGGTACATAGTAGAAAAAGAAAGCAAGATGCATTTCAACTACAATAAGTGGGTGGTGTGGTTATGGTTCAGGTGTGATACTGCCACCTTTTGGTTGCCTGTTTTTTTTTTTGTTTTTTTTTTTCTCCATCTTCTGGATTTGTCCATTGCCAAGGTTGGGGGTGGGGAATCTGTACTGTCCACTTTAGAAATCACTGCTCTAAACAAAACAGCATACACTGGCTTATATATATATATGCTTAAAAATACATTCAGAATTTTTTTTTTTGTTTTAATGAAAGAAATGAGTGAGAAAATGTTTTAAGTTATGAAGAATTTCATTTCTAAACAAATTTTAGAATGGCACACATTAAATTAAGTACCTCCACTAAAATCATCCTAAAAAATGTGCCCCTGAGCTGGCTCCAGTCCTCTCAAAACCATATAACTATTTCCTTACTTCTTCCTGTTTACCTGCTCTTTGGAAGTCTTCTGTATTTCCTGTTTTTTTAAGAACTCTTGGGGGTCCTCTGACCCCTCTAATTATTGCCAAATTAGTCTCTTACTTCTTTTTGGCAAGGTATTTGAAGTTATCCTCAGTGCTGAAATAATTAAACATCTCATAACCTTCTCTCTGACAAACAATATGGATTCCAGTTCTTCAGATCTACCGCTGATGGGCTAACGACCATCACAGAGTCTATATACCTGGTGCTTGATAAGAATGGTGAAGCTCAAGTTGTTGCGCTTGATATCTTGAAAGCAACTGAAAGAGTTTAGCATGCTTGCCTTATGTATAAGCTCCAGAGCTATGGTATTTCTGGGCAGTTGTTTGATTTAATCCTATCATTTCTATCAAATCATGAGATGAAGGTTGTTTTGAATTGTTAAGCTTCCAAATCCTTTCATACAAACATGGGCATTCCTCAAGGATCTATCTTAGGTTCTACACTTTTTCTGATCATTAATGATATTCCTGATGTAATCATTTCCCAAGTTGGCATCTGTGCAGATGACACCACCATTTGCGCCCATCTCAAGAAGAAATCTGCCAAGGCTGACAAAGTAAACCTGGCTGCTGCACTTCAAAATGACCTCCAATCTGTGATTGAATTGGTTAGGAAGTGGCTAGTAAATTTTAATGCCTTCGAAATGAAGCTGCTCTCCTTTTAATCACCATAGAGAATCATTCTTGCCTACCATTAGAATGGATGATGCTAGGCTCCTATAGAACAATGCACTGCTTCTTCATGGCCTCATTCTCTCAAATGACCTCAAATGAAATGATTACATTGAGTCTATAGCTGCATCTACTGCTAGGAAAGTTGGATTACTGTATCAGGCCAGGAAGTTTTTCTTGTCAGAATCCATTTTGCATATTCATAAATCTACCATTCGTCCATACATTGAATACTGTTGCCATATCTGGTCAGGTGCTTCTGCTGTTTATCTCGGGAGTTCTCAACAAAATCCAGAGGGGGATCTACATTGTAATTGATCCTGACTTGGCATCTCTTTTTCAGTCACGTTCTCACCGACGTGATGTGGCTTTCCTCTGTCTTTTTTACAAGTATTTTCATGGAAACTTCTCTGATTAGCTTTTCTCACTAGTACGCTGAACATGTGTATTTACAAGTGCTACTAGATTGGTATCAAGGTCCCACCCTTTTATGGTAGAAATAGTTAAATATAACCATCTCGTCTACTCTAACAATTTCTTTTCTCACACTTGTCATTTGTGGAACTCACTTCTCTTCACTTTCTTCCCTGATAGCTACAATCTCTAAAGTTGAAATGCAACTTCAATTGCCATCTTTTATCTACTTGATTCCCATTCATCTATTATCTTTGATATCCTCCGTACCATTTTTTTTTTTTTTTTCTTTCACTGTAACCCCCTGTGCACCAGTGGCATTTGCTTGGGGTGTGTTACACCCAGAGTTTCATTGGGACTACGATAGCCGGGACACAACGAGAAAGTAAAAAAAAAATATATCAGGGTTCAATAACAGGTTGATAAAAGAACAATGGGAGGGAAACTCTCCAATTCTGGACGTTGGTAAACCCAGCAAGAAAACGAACAATAGGCAGACAGAACAACAGAAGACGACTCAAGAATATCTAATAACAGTACTTTATTTACACAATATACAAATATATTAAGTTAAAGAAAACAAAATAAATAGTAAAAGGGGTGAGGGGGGAAAAATTGGTCAAACATATATCTATGCTATGAAATACAGACAACAGTAATAACAGCTGATTATAGAATATATATAAACAGATAAAACTTACAAATTGCAGAGATCGACGTTGATCAGTTGTTATCAAAATAAAGTTTGAAAAGAAAAAAAAAGTTAATTTAATAAGTCTTTAATTCACACCGTTCAATCCGTGCTGATGGTGAATATGATACACAGATAAACTACAGGAACATAGACGACTTGGGTTTGAGAATACCATTCCGGATTCTTTTGTCAGTTCTTCGATTATCAGTGACATCCAATTTCTATGACAGCAAACAGCCAAGTCCAGTGTTGGTGATGTCCAACTTCTCCGAAAGCAAACCACCAAGTGATGTTGCTATATTCCAGCATGTGCAAAAACAAAAACTGTTAGGGGTTATGTCACGTGTTAGCATATGAAAAGTGAGTAAGTGTTAAGAATACTATTAGGGTCACTTGTACTTAAGATAGGCAGCGTTCGTATGGCCTGCAATCAAAGAACAGGCAGGATGTCGGGGAAGGATTCTTTTTCAAGAACTGGCTTTTGTTGAACTGGGAACAAAAATTATTCTATAATTTGCATATTCAAAAGAAATAAAGAAACAACTGTTGTTTTCATATATTGTCGCAAATATGTAAAGTAGTAAAAATGTACTTGTAAAATCTAAAGTGGGGAGTACAAATATTGATCTAATGTAGCAGGTGAAATGATTATTTAAAACAAAAAGAAATCCTGATACCTAAGGTTTAAATTAATTTAAAAAAAAAAAAAAAAATGAAGCTTTCTTTTTTTTTTTCTTTCAATTGAAATTTTTTTTTTCAAAGTTGTCTTTTTTTTTTTTTTTTTTGTATTATTTGTAAATACAAGTTCATTCTGTCTTAAAACTGTTACAAAATAAAATATACTGTTTTGAAATTTTATTTGAGGAATATTAGTTGATTTTAAAGTATAATTAATCCAATTTGAAACAAATATTATTTACTTTAATTTTAAAATAACACAGAATTATTTTTTTAACTAAACAGTAGCTGGGCTTTTAACTGACAGTATTCGCTATGTTATCACCTTGTCAAGTACAGTGTTTGATGATATAATGGCAGACATTGTTGTTCTACAAACTTTATATATAAAATTATGAAAATAAATATGAGTGTCTTTTTTATATAATTTTAATAGTAATCTTAAAAATTTAGGGAAATATTCTCCATAATTTGTTGTGTATGGCTGACTGTACTTATAAAATTGACACATTCATATACTAATAAAAAAAGATTCACATTATTTTAAGAAAATCTTGATTTGTAGTAAGCTTTTTCATTTATGATTAGTAAATATAGTTTTTACTTAATAACAGTAATTAATGGGATCAAATTAATGCAGAAATTTAAAAGATTTGAAACTTTGTAAATTATTACAATTCAAAATTTTAAGAAATGAAAACAATTTTTGTAAAAATTAATGGAAAATTTTTTTCTTAAAACAATAGTTCTTAATATATCTTGTTTCTAAAAGCAATTAAAAGCTTTTCTAATTAAGTAATTTCAGTTTTATTGCATATTTTTATTTTATGATTCGAAACAGACTTTTGGGAAATGAGTAGTGGTATAAATACAAATAAAAAAATAATTGGGAGGTAAAAAATTTAATTTCTCAAAATTTCATAAAATTAAGTCTGTGTAACAGCTACAAAGAATAATTTTTATTTTACTAAGATTTTCTTGAAAACAATTATTTTAAAAATAATTTAATTTGTGAATAAGTCCTGAAAATTTCATTAAAATCTGACAGTTATTTGATTTTTTGCAAGAATTTCCCAGAGTAATCTTTGGCGCACCACTGATGAAAAAATAAACCCAAAAACAAAAAAAAAAACAATATTTTTAACCAAAATTTTGAATGTGCTAGAATAGATTATTTTCATGATAAAACTTTATCCTTTTTCATCATGCTATGCTCTTTTTTAGCAAAAAAGTGGAGGGTACCTACATTAGATTTAAAATTCACCTATCAGTCAAAATATAAAGATGGAGAGAGTAGTGTTCAGGCATCAAGCATGTTTGTTGTAGTCTTTGTTTACTGTTGACTATTAGTATTAAAATACTTCACTAGGATTTGTGGTCACTAAATCTTAATAGCAGCTCCAGCAAGTTTACTCTGCTTTATTTAAAGACTTTGACATGCTTAACTCACTGGGATTCTCCAAATGTTAGTGAGGCAGCAAGTGCTGCAGATTTTTTTCATGTTCTCTGATTCTTCTAAAGACAAACATGAGTTTATAGAATTCCAAATCATAATTCATGCTTAATAATTTTGAAAGGTAAATGTAGATCTAATGAAAATAAAGAGTTAACGTTTGTGTTGTTTGGCATATTTTCAACAGTCAAATGTTTATTCAATGTCTTAAAGATTTGTTCTCTTGTTAAAATAAATATTTTTATATCAACAGATACACAACTTGTCCTGTCTTGGTTGTTTTCTCACAATATCAAAGCTAAAAATCAGTTCACAAGAAAGATTGAAGGATATTTGGCAATTATTAAAAGAATTAAAAGAAAAAAAAAGTACTCTGTAGATATAAATTTCAAATATGTAAGAACAGCGGATAATTCTAGATCATATATAATCCTGCTGAATTGTTGAGTTAGGAACTATCAAGTAGAAAAGTTTTAATAAACGTTTTCATTTCTAGACCAAAATGGCTGAACAAACATGCAGTAGTTTAGGCCTAAATATTGTTCAGACCATACTCTTATAGAATACTGTTTTTTTTTGTTTTTTTTTCTCTCTCTTGAGTACTATGTACTTTCAAAATGTGGGTCTCCACAATGTCCTGTCCTTTATAAATTTTGTCTTTTTGCTATTTCTCCTAGACTCTGTTGTGCCAATCATTTACTCAAGCTTGTTAGATTGTGTGTGGTTTTCTTGTCTCTCTTGCCTATGTGCCCTGTGAGTGTTAAATTTTCTCAGCCTTTTTGCACATTTATAAATCTATTTGTCTGTGCATTGAATATTGTTGCTATATCTGGTCAGGTGCTCCTGCTAGTCATGATGAGGTTCTCGACAAAATCCAAAGGAAGATCTGCAATATAATTGATCCTGACCTGGCAGACCACCTTCAGTCACTTTCTCACTGATGTGATGTGGCTTCCCTTTGTCTTTTCTACAAGTACTTTTATGGCAATGACTCTGACAATTTTTTTTTTTTTTTTTTACTGGTACCCGACCACATGTATTTACTTATGCTACTAGATTGGCATTTAGGTCCCACCCTTTTACTGTAAAAATAGTTAAATGTAACTGCCTCTTCTACTCTAACAGTTTCTTTTCTCACTTTTGCCATTTGTGAAACTCACTTTTGTTTACTTTCTTCCCTGATAGGCTACAATTTTCAAAAGTTTAAATTCAGCATCAATTACCATCTTTTATCTACTCGATTCCTATCAATCTCTTATCTTTTCTTCGATCTCCCCTTTTTTATTCTCTCATGGTAACTCCTGCACACCACTGATGTTTCTGCTTTGCTTGGGATTAAATTATAATATTTTATATATCTTTAATCCAAAAGGATAAGCATGTAGGTAAATCACAAAAACCTGATCCTTATTAATATTGATATGAAAAGTATATATATATTTATATATCTTTGTCCTTGAATCTCACAGGTGGCTTGTTCAAATGAATTCCTTGATGTCCTTAATCCTTGTTCTTTTTGCAAAATACTAAATTTGCCAGCTTTTATGTGTGCCTACAGAACTTTTAATGCCCACTTACAGGCATTTAATCAGTCGTAAAGCACTGGCTAATTTACATGTATGGCACAGGTGACTTTTTTTTTTTTTTTTGTGCCTCTTTCATTGGAAAAGAGAAGCCATGTCCATTACGTTCCTTCCTAGATCTCCTGATCATATAGATATCATCTGAAGGGAGAGGTCTCTTGTGTTTGGTGCTTCTCCGAAGTGTTGGCCTCTAACAGTTTCAGCTATGACTCACTGATCCTCTTCACCATCACCTCTGCTTGATTGATCAGACCCCATTAGTCGAATGGTCATCCTCATCATTCACCAGCAATATGCACATTCCTTCATAGCTTGATGTGGCAATCTTAATCTTCACAGGGTTTGTGGGAGATGGCAAAAATCTTTCATGTGGTATTTCTTCTACCCAGACTACGGGGTGACTCAAGATGTTGGTCGTTGTTAATATTCTCTATTTACTCATGCATCTATTGGGCGATGTTTTTACCAGCACAACATCTCCTTTTCTGTGTATTCCTTGTTTAAGTTCAGCTTCTAGTTGCGAAACATTATCAAAACCTTTCATCTGAACTTCATAGGCATACAACGCATTGCTGGAGCAGTCTCACTGTGAACACCATCCTTTGGTGTTATGCTATACCCAGTCTGGTACGCTGCCTTTTAGCAGTGATCAGCTTTATTATTCTGTGTGAACATTCAGCAAAGCCGTTTCCAAATGGTGTACATGAACATCAGAATTGCAGGTGTTTGTCTCAGTCTTCAGAAAATGTCCTTGCTGTTGAATGCTGTGCTATTTTCTGTCAGGATCTTTTTGGTGGGTGGGGAACTTTCAAGCAAGATTGGTGTGAGACACTAGATTACAACAGCAGAATCTTCTCGCACTAAGGGTTGCCAAATAGTAAACCAGGAAGGCCCACAGTCTATAAGGGTCAAGTAATTGGTGCCCATATAATGGGTGATGTTTATCCCAAGTTCTTGTCGTATGCCTGCTGTCCTCAGTTTCCTTCTCTGCCGTCAGATCAGTGCTGGATGAAGTGATTGACATTTCATACAGGATCTAACAGCTGATCTGACTGTCTCTTTTCTTGCTGATGAGGTAGTTTTTTTTTGTTTTTTTTTAACAAAATAGGTTGTTCATTTAACGCCAGGATGTCTGCAGTGCACGTGTATTTTCTAAATCTGACTGGACTTTGTTTTGCTGCTGGTTGCAGCACATACCAGTAGTACAGGTTCAGCTTCATTTTTAATTTCCATGGTGCTCTGGTAATCATGTCCATCTTGTTTTGGTTCAACCTGACAAAAGTAACATCCACCAACAAAGCAAACTCCGTGACCAGTTTCAAGAAGGTTAGCAGCATTTTTCTGATCAACATTTAACACACGCCTTGGTGTTCACCTGGTCTTTGCCAGTCAGCGTGTCTGAGAGCCATTTATACACACAGTCTGTTTTAGGTGTGTGGTCTTTGACTCCCATTGTATAGCTAGGTGGACTCCTCTAATAACTGCATCTATTTCTGCAAGGTTAATGTTGTGAGCCTGACTTTTGCCTCAACCAACACACATCTTTGACAATGGATTCACCAGATTCCATTGCAAGTTCAGTTGCTAAAGAAATTGTATAAATCCATTTGGTAAATTCTTTACTATCTAGACATCATTCGCTTTTGTATGGATTGACCTTCATTCAGGTAATGGACTCCATGAGTATTCTTTTTAGTCAGACGTTGTTTATTTGCCAAAGTCCTAATCTTTCATTACAGCATTAGCTCTTTGCTTGATGACGCTGATGGTTATCTACATACAGGAACGTGTCTGAAAAGCCTGCCACAAAAAGAGAACCTTTCTGTTGGTGACCACCACTTCGGGGATGTCTGGAAGTGCATTGCTATATTTTCATCATAGGTTGTCATTCTTTTTCCAGACAGAAAAATATCTTAGTCCTATCTTTTTATCCACTTCAGATTCTTACTTGTCAGTTCAAAGCATGACAATTGTTCCACATGATTTATAGACGTGATATTTTCATTTGTGAAGAGGTCGCCGATGTTTTCTGTCTGAGACAGCCATGCTTTGACAATGGATTATCAGGGGGATGATGTTCAACCCAGAACCCAAACTAATCAAGCAGTACTTTCTGTTTTGGAAAATAACTGTCACAACCAAAATTATTTATTAATGCGCACATGTAGGTAGGCAGATTTGAGGTCCAGCAGTGCAACATTTGACCCTTGCTGTCTCCACTCTCTTAGTTTACTGGTGCAATCATCAGCCACACCTTTGATTTGTTTTGTTGCATGATGGCCATCAATGGAAGAAGACCTTTTGGGGATCAAAATTTTTGTTTATCATAAGGAATAAGCTATCCTTTCTTGATATATTGATGCAATTCCTTTTTATAAGATTTCCCAACATTTGTTGACATGTCGTACTCTGCAGTGCGTTTTCACACCTTGCAAGGTCCTTTGCCATCTGTCGATTTCCATGATGCAGTCCATTCATTTCATCACTGATTGAATAGAGGAACTGCACTTCTCCTGGCTATGAAGTGGAAATTCCCCACCTTCAGATCCTTGATTGCATCTACGTCGATCAGTACACCGAATCAACGAAGGTCCTCTTGTGCCACCAAAGCCTCTACGTCTGCAGTTTCTCTGTCCACCTGAAGATCTATCTGCCTGACACCAGTGACACACGTTTCTCCACTAGCAGTCATCTCTTGAAAATCATTCTCTTTTCATGTCTGGTACATCTTTCTGCTGACAATAATTCAAGAATACCCAGAATTCACCAGTGCAACACCTCTCCTGCACACCTACACCTCTATTGTGTGCAGTGCCAAATTCACATTTTGCCAGGGTACAAGACTAGAACTGTAGACTCTCCCTCTTGTCCTGAACAATTTCATAACAAACAACCTTTTTTTTTTTTTCTGCTGCAAGAGATTGAGGAAGTCATGAACTATTTGATTTGGATCATCACACATAACATTTTGTTGGTGCACTTGAAATTCCTTCCACTGGCTTAGGGTTGGGTATACAGCTATTGTGGCTAGTTCCGTTTCCATGGGGTCATCCTTTAATATTGCTCTGACACAAGTCAGCCTCTGTACATTTTGTCCATTTGCCAGGAGACATGAGAGAGCTAGCTGCTTGATATGCTCTGGTAGACCGGCCACAAAAGTGCTTATTAAGCCTTGTTCTGGTATGTTGCCAAACAGAACTGAGAGTTTCCGTAGCTCCACCCCAAAAACATCAACAGACTCCTCCAGGGTGTAGACAGCATGCCATAAATTGTTCAGATGCTGCGAATGAGGCAAAGGCCATATGTTGGGCTTCCTTCATGCAGCCAAAGTCGTTTTTCTTTCTTCACTCAGCTGCTGATACACTGCATATGTACCACTTGTTTGACACAACAGGACTAAAAATTTGTTTCTTTTTACTGCACAGATCTGGTATATCTTCTTTTTGCATTTGACAATGGATCGTTCAGGATAAGAGCCAACAAATTCCAGTATTAGTTTTGGGTAAAATCGGTTGGTCATGGTGTCAAAATAGAGAACAAAAAGCTATTTGTAGTAATTCCTTTCACATTCCTCACTGCCTTGTCTTTGTCTTTGAACCTCACAGCTAGCTCATTCAAACCTATTCCTCGTGGTCCGTAATTCTTTTTCACAAAAACAAAATTTGCCAGCGTTTATGTGTGCCTCAGTCAGTTATGTTGATTTTTTTCATGCCCACCTACAGGCATTTAATTAGCCCTAAGGCACCAGGTAATTTACATGATCATATTTGGCACAGGTGATTTTTTTTTTTTTGTCAGGGAGACAGACTAACTTCATTATCAGGAAGTAGTGTTCCTAAGAAATTTCTTGCAAGAAGAAAAAAGTGAAGAAACAGTTACTATTAATTTAAGAGAAAAGAAAAACATTTGTGTGTGTTCCCATACCTCAAAGATAACTCTTTTGCTATGATTAACTGCAATGATTACAGAAAAGTGACTTTATTTTTCAAAAAACTTGTAGGAGGAAGGCAGATTTTCAGTATATTTTAATGAGAAGATAAACAGTCAAATGTTCTGTTGTATTTTAAGCTTTTCACATTGACCAAACCAGATGAACTTTGACCATTGGTTTCAAGACAAGCAAACATTAAGTTGTTTATATTTTAGGGTTTTTAAATTCTTAAATATATTTTCCCTATATTAATGCTAATTGTTTTAGGATTTTTCTCATTTTGGACAGCAGAGGAGACCTCTACTCCTGGAGGTCTTTTGTATAAAAACCATTTCAAAAGCAAGGAACTCTTGTATAGCTACTTTTGATTGAACTCTGATATTGGTTTTGTGAAAAGAGAACAAAAATTGAGTGAATTTCTCTAATATTGATAGAAACTCTGTTGAAAAAGGTTGTTGGTTGGTTGTTTAGTTTTATGGCATATCAACCTCGGAGGGTCATTTATTGCCAACTAAATTTTTATTTATTGTTGGTAATACCTTTCTATTTCAACAATTTTATTGTTGCTTTTTATATAAGTTTTTGTCTAGTAATACTTTTTCTTTTTCGAGTATGAAGATTCATTGGGATTTGTTTTTATGGGCAGGGTCCCCAAGTCCTACCCTGTTATTCAACCCATAACTGGAGGGAAGGGACTGATTAATACCTTTTCCAAGGGTACCAGTGTTTAAGTGAATGCAGGTATTCAACTGGAATTCAAACTCGGCTTACCGATTTCTCTTTCCAAGCCAATATCCACTGCACTACAACGCACATCCATCACTAAATGCTTACAGCAACTGGTATTCCCAAGTGGTCACCCATCTAAGTACTGACAAGGCATGACATTGCTTAACTTTGGTGATCGAGCGAGAATCGGTGTATTCAACGTGATATGGCTGTAAGCCTGTTGAAAAAGCATTTCTCTTGTTCTCAACTATATTGATAAAATGGTTAATCCCTAAATAAAAGAAAAACAAGGTCTGTTATGATCCGGGGGGGGTAGACTTTACTGAATTGGAAAGTACTGTGTCACCATCTTAAATTTTGAATTTTGTGTGTTATTTGTTTTTTATTTTGCCAACTGCACTGTATAGTAGGTTCAGTTGGGCACTGTGAGAAAAAGGGCACCATGATGCAATTCACTCTGCGAGAAATTTGGAAATTCCATGCTGTACTGCTTGGCATTTGCGCCAAAAGCCCTATTAAGAACATTTCAGTGTTAGGGTGTCAATCTGAGGACAATGCAGAGGATTTGGAAAGAGTTAGATGAGTTTAATGGTGATTAGAAAGATACTCAGAAAACTCCCTTTGATTGTTAAAAGATGAATGATGATGGGGGGGGGGGCAAAAAGTGCAGTGCTACAAGGAAATGTATTTCAGGTTTCCCTTTCTCAGCCCCCCCCCATTACACAGGGCAGTTGTGAGACAGACACCAACTAAGCCACTTATACTTCCTCTTTGTCAGTCTGACTGTCAATCTGCAACTTCGAAAAAAATTATCTCTTCACATTAGCACTGGCACTCGCTTTTTATGCCACTCTAAGACGGCCCAAATTTGCATGTGTGCAAATATCATCTCATTTTGGACGAGATAGGCATGCATAAATTGTGTCTTTAATAGCGGCCATCTTTCTTTTTTATTGTTATCTTGCAGGCAAGACACATTCGTGCTCATTTCGAATTCCGAAGTTATGTCTTTCATTACAGAGATCCAGGCCATGATTGACAATAATCAAATCAGGTCCATAGCTAGGGATACAAGAGTTTCTTATCAGGCAGGTTGTGCATGAAGATGAGCAAGGTCCAATTTTTATTCTAAGCAATGAAGGACAACAAGAATGACAGTGCTACGAAGCTTTTAAACAAATTGAAGCATCCTTTCCAACTGAATATGCTTTGCTTTTTTTTTCTTGGACAAAAAAAAAAAAAAAAAAAGAAATTTCTATCAGGTTAAGATGAAGAGCCATTGGCTTGAGGTATCTCCAAAAGATTTATCGAAAGGGATGAAAATCAAGTGTCCAGTCAGCATTGTGGTGTTTGGAGTGATCATTAGTGATGATGACATTATACCTCCATTCATCTTCCCCACAGTCTCACTCTACATCAAGTGCCTTGAGGAGGTAGTGCCACCCTGGGTTAAGAGGGTGGCTGCTGGAAGACCCTGTGTCTGGCAACAGGGTTCTGCATCATGTCACGCAAGCAGGAGAACCCAGTCATGCCTATCAGACAATGTTTGTGACACCACCCCTTACATCCGGCCACCAAACTCCCCAGACTGCAACTTTCTTAATTATTACGTATGGGACACAGTTGAATGAAAGACTAACAAAACTCCTTGTAATACCAAAGATGAACTGAAGGCAAGGATTATGGCAACATTCTCCAATTTAAACAAGGAGACTGTCTAGAAGAGTTTCGGGAGGTTTTGAAGTCGTCCAGGGGCCAAGATTGAAGCCAATGACAATTTTATTGAATAAATTTACTCTTTAATGTTTCAAGATATTTTTTGCGTAATTTTGGTAAATATATTTCAGATAAATGAGCTGTCGGTTTTGTTTTCATTTTTGTGTAATTTAGACGACAATTTATCCATCGCATGCTGTAAAAGTAATAAACTTAGCATGGTCCTCTCTAAATGTACAAGCATTCCCGGGTCAGATATTTTGCGAATGCTAGATCTGTAAATTTAGCAATATGTTAATAGTTAATTTCTGGTCTCTTTTCAGCTGTTGCCGCTGCTCTTGCCGCTGCCACCACTGCTGCTGCTGCTGCCGCCTTCATGTCCTGATGAACTGTTGTTGCTGCTGTTGCTTCCACTCTGTGAGGTGTGAGAATGTCTTCACCTAGCACCCTGGTCTGGGATGCTTCCTACCTTCCAGCTGCTGTCTTAAGCTGTTTTGCTTTCTTATTCATTTACAAATATGTCAGTCCCACCTTGTCTGGACTTGTCTTCCCTACGTACCTCAAACTACCTACTGGGAAGCAGATTGATTGGAACACACGGTAAGTTTAAATGCTGATTGGTGCTGATCTGATGGTTGTCTGATTATGACAGAAATTGGTTCTTGATAACATTGGCACATGTGAACCAAAAAAGTTACGAGTCCAGAGCAATCACTATTCAAGAAATGATAATTGCAGCCATTATGGTAAAAATTTAAAGTGAAGCTGATAGATATTGCATATAATTTAAAAAAATATATATTTTTAATCGTTTCTCTCCAAGCAAAGTGATAATGCGACGGAAAGCTTACTTACAGTGAAAGACAATGAGAAGACTTTAGTGAAGACAAACGACAATAAAAGAACAGGATTCAGAAAGACAGAAAATGACAGCTGAGTTGCAATGAAATCTATGAAGATTCTATGTGACAAGGAAACAAAAAAGTAAAAGAATTCCACAGTCGAAAAGTGCAAAAAAATGAAACTATTAGAATAGAACTTAGTTAAATCTAGCTATTTCAATAGTAAAATAAGACCTAATTGCCAATCTAGTAGTGCACTTATGTTTATGAGGTTGAGGTACTAAGGAGAGCTGGTTAGAAAAAGGGAAGCCATGCCACAGTGGTGGGAAAGACACTAAGTCAAGATATCAGGACTGGTCTGGAGATAGCATTATAGGCCCTTCTTTGGCTTTTTATAAGATGTGTATATATCATATAGACTTTATTGTATAAATAAAGATTTTTTTTTTTTATGTTTTAATCTTTTTTTATTATTCAGGTACATGTACAATAAGACCGTATAATGATTTCTTTTAATTATTTATTTAGCAATACTTGTAAAATTTGATCAGCAGAAACAAGTATGTATAATAAAACAATATATTTATTTTGAAAAAGACTACACATTTTTAAGCTATTAGTCCAAATTTTCACACAATTTGTTCATTATGTAGCCAAGTGAAACAATAAACCTTTTATTATTTTTAAATACAATTTATGATGTAATTAATAAGATTGATAATATTTCAATTTCATCATTTTTTTTTTCATGATTTACTTTTAAAAGTAACCCAATGGGTGGTCTGGTCTGAATTATTTGTAAGGAATTTGATATTTTTGATTTAGTATTTTTTTAGCCATGTAATGACATCAAAAATGTTTACAATAGGACTTGGCTTTGCTTTGATATTGGATCCTTGATTTTAAGTTTGATGTTTGCTTAATTGCTTTTTTTTGGAGGGGGGGTTGTTCTTGTTGTGTAGGTTGACCTCTTTTATTGGTTTGACACCAACACTGCAAAAAGAAAAAGTGAAATCAATAAAAGTCAACCTAAATGACAAGAACAATCCAAGCAAAAGAAAACAATTAAGTGAACACCTATTCAGTACAAAACAATTAAGTGGACATGACTCACTTGTACATTAAAAGCTACAACTAAAGCATTAAGAAGAAATCAAACACCTGCACAATAAATATAAACAAAAAGAAAATCAACCAATCATAAATGGGACAACTCTCAGAAAATATCAAATCAGCCCAAACTCCTTTTAATTAGGAAAGAGGACAGAGACTCAATAGCCACAAAAAAAAAAAAAAACAGCCCTAATAAGTGAAGACATAATGATACCTCCATAAAAGTTGGCATGAACATGCTCAGTTAGTGGCAAATTCTTTGCACTTAATCTAATATATATATATATATATATATATATAGTGTGCATGTCTTAGAGAAGGATATTCTGCATATGCTTCTTTCATAATATAGTAAGCTGATGACAGAAATTTGAAAAAGGATATAATGCTAATACTACTACTACTACTACTACTACTAATTATTATTATTAACGACAAAATAGAAACATGATGAGAAAAATGTTAATTATTATGATTTTCAGACATTTCAATAAAAGATAAAATGAAATTTTACCTTTAAAACAAAAAAATATATATTTTTAATCATATCACCCCGAGCAAGGCGGCAACACCACTGATGTGCAGGGGGCTATGTAAGAGTGAAAAGATTAGAAGAGAGAAAGCCGGAAACCACATCCTAAACAGGGAACAAGGGATGATCCTCTGCACCTGTTCAATAGATGTGTGAACCGGGCAATAGTTTAGTCTATCTACTCCAATTGAAGAAGGAAAAAAAAAAGAAGGTAACGGTGATGAGTTAACTAAGTTTTAACAGAGGACTTTTTTTTATTTTTTAAATCAAAAGGATAAAATTATTCACCGGTCAAAGAAATTTCTTTGAAAAAAGCTAAAGAACTCTCGTTCAAATAACCATGAAACTTTTTTAAAATTAGCCACAAAAAATAAAACAAAATAAAATCAAAGCAAAATTATAACATTTAAGAATATTTCAATATATATATATATATATATGAGTGAACATTGAAGTCAACACCCAGGGGTGACAGGCTGTTTCATGCTAAGTGCAATCATGTAGCCTGATGATTGAGCTTAGCATGAAACAGTCCATCGCCACTAAGTGTTGGCTTCAACATTCACTCTTTTATATTTACATATGCTCTATCTCTGATATTGAGCACTTTATCCTATAAATATAGCACACCTCAAAACTATATTTATTTATATATATAATATATATAACTGTAAATTTGTCTTTGAACACGTCTTGAAAAACCCACCCAGTATAAATGCAGAGGGGAAAAAATGGAAACAAAAAAGAAACGAACTAAGCACTTGAACATTAGTCAAAGTACTAGTCGAAAGACAAAAACCCAGAGACGAGTAACCTAACACGTAAAGCGCTCAATACACTGCTAGAGCAAATAAATAAGTAAGTAGCTAACCTAGAGAGCCAACGAACCTACCAAGGTTTCACTAAATTGGATCATCAGGGCAAGTTAGCTTTTTTTTTTTTTTCCATAATATATGAAATATATATATATATATACACACACACATGCTTGGTTCTGCACAGAAGTAATTGAACCCTTCAGATAATATTGAAAAAAATTCTTTTTTCCCAGTTAATCAACAGATCTTAATTAGAATATTTATAAAGTAAAACCTTTTATTAAACAAATTACAACCACTTTCAAAAATTTTCATCAAGCTGGAATAAATTAAAAATTATGATATGCAAAAGTAAGTGCACCTTTACATTTACACTGTTTTTTGTCTTACATTGTTGCCAGTGCAAAATAATTTTTTGTGCACATGTAAAAATCAAAATGATGTGTTAAGCTGTGTATACTGCAGTCAATATAAATCATTGCATATGCAAGAGTGAAACTGAATTAAAAGAAAATATGCCAAGATTAAATGAACTTCCTGAAGCTTTTAAAAAGTCTATAATAGTGGAGAAGGCTACAGAAAGCTATCAAAATGATTTAGAGTGCATCTCTCCACCATGTGACAAATTATTTATAAATAGGACTTTGCTATGACAGCCAATCCTGCTGTGACCTCTGCGATTCTCCAAGACAGTTTTGAACAGAAAAGTCTTGACCTTGGTTTGAAAGTTTAGGTCAAGGCTAGATCTTCAACTTGGACAATGATCTGAATCATCAAAGCAAATCCACAAAAAAATGGATTTGAAAAAAAAAATTCATATTTTGGAATGGCCTAGTCAAAGTCCTGTAACACTATTTGACACTAAAGGGTTAAAAGATAGAAGGAAAGAAATCCAGATAAAATAAGATTTTTCTGTTTTGATAGAAAAAGTGAAATCTCAAAAACCTAAAGAAATTTCTCCTGGAGAATCAGGGTACAAAAGAGACCATGTAGTGAATATAGACAACTGATTAATGATTTTGTGTTTTGATAACTTGTACAAAAAGACAGACGGATTTTATACGAGCAAAATCTTGAAATAATAAAAATTTCTTGGTGACCGGCCAAAGCTGACAATGAGTGAGACTGCATTATAAACGGGGTCGGAAATAAGGATTTCTTGGTGGGTTGAGAATTTAATGACCCTGATGAGAAAGTGACAAGCTTTTAGACCAGGGACCGGCATTTTCTTTGCATAGGAAAAATTTTGGAAAATGTGGAAACCACCTCTGCTCACCACCACTAAGGAAGGTGGAAAAGTTGTACATGCCTTTGAAGAATGTCAATGTGAGATACCAACAAAGAAAGGAAGAAGTTGATTGGGGGTCGGATTGATGCCTGTGGCTGCTGCACATGAAAAGGAAAAATCCCTGAATTGAAAAAGGTAATTATTCTTTGAAAGCCAGACAACAAAGAGACCTTTATTGGAATTAGGGAATTCACCGGTTTCCCCAGACTGGTCATATTCCATGCCAGTTTGAGATGGCAATCCATAGAAGCGCCCAAAGAGTGTTGGAGACAGCAGTTTGGACAAAGCACCAGAGATTTGCATTTGAGAAGAGAGACCATGCTGTCTGACATTACATGACTGCCTACCTAAGAAGAACTCCGAATTGATCCCTGTGCCAAACTTAAAAGAACCAGCTGAAGTGTTATGTTTCAGTGTAGACATGGGTTGGAAATATAGCTGTCTCCATGAAGCAGATAAAATTAGAATGTTGGAATGAATAAGCCTGTACCAAAAATCGAAGATACAACATTTTTTTGAAGATATTTTTTTTCTTTTTGTGACTTCCTCAGACCGAATGAATTTGTTTTCAGCAGTTCCTGAAGGTTATTCAGCTTCACCTGTCCTATAATCAAATCATATCATGACGTGGGATAAGATTGGGTGTGGTCCAAGGTGATTGATCTATCAATCCAGCCCCAGGAATTGGGCAATTTAAAAACAGCAGAAAGTCGAGCAGCATACAGTCCTGATTGATATGCAATTAAAAAATGTCTAAAGAAGCCAATACATGCAAGAAACTCAGATAATATTGAGCAATTCTAGGAGCTTTTTCAAGAAGGGTGAAGAACTGATGATCATTATTGTCAGAAACTTTTTTAAAGTTATAGAAAAAAGACTGGTCAACACTGAACTAAAAAGGAGTCGTCATCAACTGTTTAATGTAAGCGTTCACTTACTTTTGCATATTATAACTTACAATTAATATCTTTATTCCAGTGTGATAGAAAATTTTGAAAGTGGTTGTAATTTATTTATTTAAATGTTTTTCTTAATGAATATATGGTTTAAGATTTGTTGATTACCTGAAAAAAAAAAATGAGAATTTTTTTTTTTTTAAGTATTATCTTGGGAGTTCACTTATTTTTGTGCAGTGCGTGCACACACACACACACACACACACACACACACACACACACACACAGTGTTACCCAAAGGAAAATTTTAGCTGGTGTTTTATTATACTAAATTATTTTTATGCTTTTATAGTGTATTTAGCCTAGTTTAGGGGTTAATTTTTTGCCCATAGCTGAGACTCTAACAGGTGCTAACACTCCAGGTCAGGGTAGACCTGGTAACAATAGCAATTGAGATATATATTTACAGGAATAAATATCTATTCTTTAAAAGCCTAATTTGAAATCTTTGTGTAAATATATCTGTCTCTGTCTGTCTGTAAGTGCATACATTGTGCAATGAGTAAATGGTTTAAATTACACAAAAATAAAAATATGGAAACACCTGAAACTTTTTGGTTCATTGAGTACTGGGAAGATATACAGGGTGCGATAGATGAATTGCCATTTAAATGACACAAAAATGAAAATGACACTGACATCTCCTTTTAACAGATATATTTATCAAAATTACATAAAAAATATCTTCAAATACTAAAGAGTAAATTTATTCAATAAAATTGTCACTGGCTTCAATCATGGTCTCCGGTATTTGTTTTGGATTGTCTTCTTGTTTAAGTTATTGAATGCTGCCATAATCCTTGCCTTCCGTTCATCTTTGGTATTACAAGGAGTTTTGTTGGCCTCTTGTTCAATTGTGCCCCCCAAAAAAATCAAATCAAAATGGGTGATATAGTCACAAACATTTTCTGACAGCTATGATTGGGTTCTTCTGCTTGTGTGACATGGTGCAGCGTCCTGTTGTAATGTAAGCTATTTTAGTAGCCTCCTTCTTGACCCAGGGCAGCACTATCTCCTCAATGCACTTGATTTAGGCCTCAAAACAAGTTGAAGGCCCTGTAGGAACATTAATGGAAGCATAACATTTTTATTACCAGTGATCATACCAAATATGATGATGTTGACTGGATATGTCATCAAATTCATTCTGAATCTTCTGCACTGTCCTCAGATTAGCCCTCAAACATTCTGAAATATTTGTATTGGAGCTTCCAGAATAAAAGCAAACAGTGCAGTATACAGTTTCCAAATTTCTAGCAGAATGAATTGCAACATGATGCTGTTTTTCTCAAAGATGTTGCTCAAATAACCCTTCTATTGTGGGATCAAAAATGGTCAAAAACAATGTGCGTGTGCAAAATTAAAAAGATAAAAAAGGCGACAATTTATTCATTGCACACTGTATTCATAAATAAATACGATCAAGCATTAATACACATAAGTCTGTAGGCTGACATATAGTTAGGTAAATTTTGACATGAAATTTCAACTGTAAAATGTTTTAGTGCTGGGATTAATATTCATTAAGTGCATTAACAAGGAATGTGTTTATTTGTTGTATGTAATTAATGCTATTTTTCATCAGTGGACGACAAAGTTAAATGCACCCCCCTCCCCCTCACACACACAGAGTTGTGGAAATGTTATTTACTGTATTTCTCAATGCTGACTAAACCTGAGAATTTTGTTGGGAAAGGATTCTTGTTTGACAAAGAACCTTTCAACAACCTGTTATATTTGTGTATTTTTATTTTATTTTATTACTAATGTTCAATGTATACAAGACCCATGAGCCATTCAAGGTAGTGGGTTACTTAAGAAGGTGGTTGCGTGACCAGTTAACAGGTGCAGTTCATGAGGATATGTGGGAAAGATAATGGTTAACCCTAGATTTGAGCAGATTAAGATTATAGTAGTGAGGAAAGCATCCTCTTAAGAGTTGATTCCTCAAAGAAGCAGTTCATGTGAAGAAGCTGTTTTGATGAAACTTATGGAATGCAAAGAGAATGAGGGTGATTCACGTTAGCGTATGTGGCATATAGTGGGTCTCGGCTGTGAAGTTTAGAGTTGGTGGAACATTCTTCATGGAAATATTGATAGTATTGAGAGGCTTTGTGTGTGTGATATATAGATTAGATACCTATGTTCATTTTTGATGTTTAAATTTTAAATTAAATTTTTAAAAATAAAAAATTTTCTTGAAACTTTTATTTTAATTGAAAGCTAAGTGATTAAATTTACTATTTCCAGTACTCAAAATATTGTATATTTCAAACAGAAATTATATTGATTAGAATCTAAAATTTTTCAATTTTTTTTTATCTTTCAATTTTTTGGCCATTTTTAAGTGATTGACACATTTGTAAACAAAAGTTAATTCTTGATTTTAAAAATTTTGCCAAAAAAATATACATTTGACACATTATTTTTGGAAAATTGGCAAATTTTATGATAAATTAATCACATTTACACAAGTATTAGTTATTTATGGCATGAAATTTAGAATAAACTATTTCTTAATCACAGTGTTAAACTTTTTGACCTGTCCACCACATATCAAATGTGTTGACAGATGTTATCATTCTTCTCAATATACCCAGGTACTTTCAGTCTCCTTCAATGATTGAAAGTACTTGAGTACATCTGTCAACATTACAGCTCATTTCTGACATCTTTCAATTATGATACGCAAAAGATTATCCATGAGTATGAACTGATTTTATAAAAAATAAGCAGACACAATGTTTGCAATTTATTTAATCTAACATGTCTAAAAGAAAATTTGCTACTTAAATACACAAATTTTAAATATATATATATATATTCATTTTTTAAAAATAAAACTTCAAAAATCACGTGTCATATAATCATTTCTGCAAAGTCAACTCACTTCATCAGTTATAAATGGTAGCTGACAAGATGAGTTTACTTCACAGAAATGATCATACGACACGTGATTTTTCAGTTTTATTTGAAAAAAAAAACATACATATTTAGCTCTGTAAATAGATAATTTTATTTACATTGAGCACTCTGGCTGGATCAGTTTTAATAATAATAAAGATTAATATTAATAGGATCTTCCTTGGGATTTTACCTACATGGTATTTTTTGTTTATATATATATATATATATATATATATATATATACTCAAAATAATAACTAAATAGACTCTGTAAGTATTTAGGTTGTAAATTTATACTAAGATAAACCTTTAGAAAAACCACTAACAAACAGAACCTAATTCCGTTACAATCCGGTGCACTAAGGCGTCAGATAAAAGGGGAGAAAAAAAAGAAATCCGCGGAATAAGGACAAGACATATGATACTCCGCAGTAAAGAAAAAAAAACCCCAAACGGAACCAACCACAAGAAAAAGAAAAAGTGCTTGATACAAAGTACAAACGATATACAAAAGTAGAGCAAAGACACACAAAGAATTTCAAGCTAGCCAAAACCTACCGCGGTTTCACACTACGGCTCGTCAGTGTGACGAGCCGTAGTGTGAAACCGCGGTAGGTTTCGGCTAGCTTGAGATTCTTTGTGTGTGTGTGTGTGTGTATATATATATATATATATATATATATATATATATATATATATATTTGTAATAAATTATACTTCAGAACATGTGCAAACTACAATCTACCAAAAGATTGTACATTTTGTTTTGACATTGAAAAAACAATATCTCATCAGGTAGTAAATAATGATGGTAATAAATGTTATTTTTAAAAAGAAAATTAAAAAAAATAACTCACTTATTTTTATTTTTGGAAATTTTTTCATGCGCAGTAAGAGGATATTAAAAAAGAGGGGAAAAAAGAAAGAAGGTAGAAAAGATGAGAAAGCAAAAAGAGAAATCAAAAAAAGGAAAGAGAGAGAAAGACACAGAAAATAAAAAAAACAAAGAGGAAACAAGAGAGAAAGAATCGAGAGGAAAGAGCCAATGGAAATGGCCAAGAGAGAGTAACCCCACATTTAGGCAGGAACTAAAATATAGACCGATACAGATATCGGTCACATGACGTCTGAGCTTAACAAAGAGGAAAAAGTGAGAAAGTGCATCAAGGGAAGAAAGTGGTGGAGAGACAACAGAAACGGCAAAGAAATAGAAATTTTAAACTTTAGCTGGAAGTGAATTGCAGATAGATACAGACGTTTGTTACATTGTATAAAACTAAATTCTTTAGCATTTAAAAAAGATGATGAAATCACATACACGAATAAAGGAATTATTCATAAAGCGTAAATCTGAGGACATTTAAAAACATAGGAAGATATAAATTCAGTAGCTCTAATATGATAAATTGGAGAAAAAATTTTTTAATAAAAAATAAGAATTAAATAAAATTAAAAATATTAAAGGGAAAAATTAAAATTAAATTTAAAGCTGTAAATAGATCAGTTTCTAATAGAGAATAAAGATAAAATAATATGAAGAAAGATCATAGAGTTAAAGTAAATTATCGAGATAGTAAGATTAAAACTGTAAAAAGTTTATAATTGCTGGAGTTTCAAATCTTAGATTTTATAATTCTAGCAGGATTGTAAGGTTAATTCTTAATATATCTACAATTTACTGTATTTTCATGCCTCTGATTCAGTAATATGTCACTTTTTATGTATTGAATAATTTCCATTTTTATTTTTGTAGACAAAGGAAACATGGTTCATTTAACTTCAGGTGTTTAATTTTCTTTTAATTTTTCAAAAATATTTAGAAAGTGATGTCATATTTTGTTTATCTTTATTAGTAAAAGATGAGATGATTGTAAAACCGCTTTTTAAAAAAGTTCATTGTATTACCAATATAAACTTTAGTTACCCTAGGATTTTCTTCAGATGAGATAGAACACATGTAGACCAGAGATTTACTTATTAAATAAGGGGCATTGGTTAGGGTTTTTACAATTACAAAACTTTTTATTATAGGGCAAATTAAAATGAGTAGTTGAATTGTTTTTGTTGTATAATTTCAATATTTTATTATGTAATTTAATTATTTTTTTTAAATTGTCAGAGCAACTATAACAGAGTTTAAGCATATTCCTTATTTTGCTGAACATTATCACAACTCAGCACAAATTATATTTTAGAACATGTACAAATTTTTTTTATATATATCCACTACAAATCGTACATTTGTTTCGACATTGAAACTACAATGTCTCATCAGGACCTGATGAGACATTTTAGTTTCAATGTTGAAACAAATGTACGATTTGTAGTGAATATATATAAAAAAAATAAAAAAAATTGTGCATGTTCTAAAATATAATTTATAATAAATATTCACAGCTCTATATATTATATATTGAGCACTGTTTTAAATTAATGTTTTGGACAGTGTAAATAAAAAAAATAAAAAAATTTTTTCTTCGTTCCCTATTCACACAGATATATATATATATATATATATATATATATATATATATATGTAATTATTTCCTTTCATTTCAAATATTAGTTGTTTTGTTTTTTCTTCTTCCTGAATTTTTCCACAAGAAATGGTTGTACCAACCATAGTTTTTTTTTTTTAACTTGATTGAAAGCTTTGTCAGATTTTGGTTATTTGTCATTGGCCATAGTTAATTTTCATGTCTATAAATACTTTTCAGTATTTTCTTAAGGAACTGCTTTGACTCTGCCATTGCAGTGGGGAGAGAAATAAAAAAAACATTAGATTTTAAGTGCCATGCTTGGATTACATTAACCTCTGACATCAGTCATGGTGTCCCCTTGAAAAAAATTACCACCTTGTTCTTTCACTCTGCCCATCTCCTCACATGTTTTTTCAGGCAAAATTCACCCAGTTCCATAGATAGATTAAATATACTCTGGTTCAAGCCAAAATTTAGGTAGTGACATCTTGACCAAATATTGTAATAAAAATCAACAAGATCTAGTCTCATAATATTAGACACATTCTCCTTGATGTCATTATAAACATGTTTGTTATAAACAAATGTAATTAGAATATTTTTTTTAATCATTTCATTCCAAGTAAGGCAATGATGCCACTAAGATGCAAGAAGAATACTGGAAGTGAAATAGAATGAGAACACTATAGTGTGGAGAAAGTTCAATAAAGGAACAGGAAGATAGAATATGGTGATTGGCATTGTATTTACACCTTTGAAGAATGTAGGTGGCAGTAAAGCAAGGAATCCGAAGGGAGTTCTACAGGTGAGAAAAGAAACAATTAAAATAGAACATATGTTCACATCTAGGTAGTTCAACTGTGAGACAATCCAGCAATGCACTTAAATCCATGTAGTTGAGGGTATCAAAGTTGTCATGAAAATACTTAGAGAAAAGACAGAAGAAAGACATGTCACAGTGGTGGGGAAAGTGATGGAAGTTGAGATGCCAGATCATGACCGATAATATTACAGAGCCATCTTTGGATTTTGTCAATCTCGAGATAATTAATATCATATAAAGTTTCTACTCATTATTTGTATTTAATATTACATTATTATGAGATCTGATATTGCAATTATATTATTATTCTGGAATTTGATATGACTGAAGACATGCTGGAGTTTAATATTAAAACATTTTAGCATTTGGTGGAATCGGTTAAGGTACAAATACTTGTAGACTGGGTGGACATTGGTCTACTAGATTTCTTACTTAGTGGTTGTTGTGAAGGTGGACTTTTTTTATTCTAATGATCTGTCTTGACTTGTCGGTCAGTTAAGTGCTATATGTAATACACACTTAGGTGATTATGTCTCGAAAGTGACATGACTGACTGGGCAGAAAATTTTCCCACATTAGATTGCCATTAGTTTCTGTGGTAGACTGGTTGCTAACCAAGGCTATACAACCCAGTCTGTCTTGCTATTCAGTCTGTACCTGAAGGGAAGCAATGAATTAATACCTTTCCCAAGGGTATTTGTGGATAAGGAAATGCAATGAATTCAATTGTAATTCAATCCGGCTCTGCAATTTCTTGTCCCAAACCGATATCCACTGCAGTACAACTCGCATCCCTTGCTAGACGCATGTCTTGGCTAGACGCGGCCTTATTTGGATATTTAAGGACTGCGCCTTTCTTTCCTAACAGACTTATCGTAATATCACGTTGAAACATTGGTTCCTGTATGATTAAGCAATGTTGAGTCTTGTCAGTACCTACATGGGTGACCACTTGCGAATGTGCAGGTGGTAAAACAAATTGTTAATTGGATAGTAGTTCCAATTTCAGTTGGGTTTGTTATATTCACTTAGGTGTTAATACTTGCTGGGCTTGGTATAAATCCACCTCTTCTCTCCCCCCAGCTATGGATTAATTAGTAATACTTGTATCACTAAATCATAATAGTCTCAAAAAAATTCTTGCAATCTAAATATATTTTCTGGCTTTAAATAACCTACAAAGGGTTGATAAGCTATAGAAAATGAATCAAGGCACCATCATTTCTTAACATTTTCACTTTGGTTTACTGACATCGTTTGTTCGAACGGTGTTACACTTTTACGTTGTCTTAGAACAATGTTTGTGTCTCCTGTTTGTTATCATTATTTATTCATTTATTTTCTTGTGGTGTTTTATATACCATAAAATATATGTTAAGTTAAAGTACATTGTACATAAAGATTTGTATAGAAAGTTTCATAGGTACAAATTGTGTGTGAGTTGCAAAAAAGCAACTTTAAGGAAAGATATGAACTTCATTTCTGATGTTGGATAATTTTGTTTCATAATTGATCATTCATTCAGGAAGGAGTTCATTTTGAGAAGCTTGTCACATTTGTTATGATGAGTTAACCCCCACCGTTATAAAAACTAAATACAAGGTGATAAACGAGTCTATAATTGCTGGTCAGCATAGAATTTATTTTCCTTCTCTTTCATTGTCACCAGTCTTGTAAAATATGGCGAGTAATCGAATCAGCTGGGACTTCTTCAAGGAATGAAATAAAACAAGTGCCAGTTGTAATTATTCATCAAGAGAAATGCAGGGTTACTAACTTTAAATTTAGATTTCTCATGTCCGACATATCTAGATGTACAACCTAGCTGACCCCAAATTCAGTTCTCCCCGCCCCTTCATTACCGTTTTTAAATATCCTCTGAGTGATGAGAACATTTGCTTTCTGATCATGAGGCCTTGGTTGAATCTCATGATGATCAATTTGTGAGGAAGGTAGCATCTTGATATTATCCGTCTGGAGGAGATGATCCTAGCATGTGTCATCATTTGGAAAGTGTCAGAAAACCATACCCATGGGTTGACCCAAGCCTTGTAAGTAAAATTGGATAGAAGGGACCCTTTGGAAGTCATCAATGGTTGTGCTAGTACGAAATCACAAGTTATTGTGACCGGGGGGGGGGAGTTGTCCAGACTGTTGATCATGCTAGATAACATACTCTCACCCAGAAACTGTAGGTAAAGTTTGATCAGCATAGTTGCAGTATAAACAACAGGTGGGCTCTGTAGGTGTTGAACAAACACAAGCATCTGTAATGGGGATTAGCTAGCCTTCCTGATAGACTGGGTATCCTTGGATAGGAGTGGCCAGCCTTACATCTTAATGATAGTTTTGTTAAGAAAGGTTATATGTTGCATGAACATGGAAGACTTAAAAATTACTTTTTCTACATTTTTAACATAATAAATTACTTTCACTTTTAATTAAAATTGCATTCTGTAAGTCATGTGTGTATGTGTGTGTGTATATATAGCGAGAACACAGCAGTTAATTGGTGAAACCTGATGAATGGACTGAATGATTACAATAAAGTCCTGAATATTACATTAATCAGCTAAGAGACATTTTATTTGTAATAATCTTATATATATATATATATATATATATATATATATATCCAAGTGAATAAGGAACAAAGAAAATATTTGCAACGTTCAAAACATTAATTTAAAACAGTGCTCAGTATAAAAATAAACCTATGAATATTTATTATAAAAGGGTCATTCAGATAAGCAATATTTATTATAAATATTCATAGCTCTATATTTATGTTCTAAAGTATAATTTTTACATATATATATATATAATTTAATATTAGTATAAAGGTGAGAAAATATCCAATCCCTTTTCAATATGTCATTCTTGCTCAAGTTGACAAGGGAACTTTCTATAGATATATTTGTGTACAATGACTTGCCCCAAAAATTTCAGTATTTTGTGGCATAAAATAAGTAAATTTTTTTTTCTGTTTGTGTTTAATTCTTTTGGAGATTTATGAAGATGGGCTAAGAGAAAAACTTTATTTCTGAAATATCTTGAGGAGCTACTGAATGTTGTCAAAGATCACCTTTGGGGAAGTTTTAACATGAGCCTCCTTTGTGACATGTATAAGTGTAATTAAAAAAAAAATAATTCATTTTAAAACTTGAATAGAGGCACAATTAGAATAACAATCAAGTTTTATTGGCATATTTAGTTGTCAGTAAGGATTGGTTTTATTATGGAGCATCAAATTTGTGTCTTTTTATCTCCAAGGAAAGTTTTCTATAAAATATCACATGAATATATTGAAGACCTTCTTTTTTTTTTTTTTTTTTTTTCAATATTTGGTGGCATAAGATAAATAACTGTTTTTAATTTGTTTTTAATTCTCCTGGAAATTTATGAAAATGGGATGAGAGAAAAACAAATTTATATCTGAAATGTCTTCAGGAACTCTGCATGTCATCCAGGTCACCCTTGGGCAAGTTTTAACATGTCTTTTTATTTGTGGTGTAGTGTAAGTTGTAATTTTAAAAAGATATATCTGAAAAACCTGTATGAATCATTTTTTTTTTCTTTTAATTTGATTCATCTTTCTGACTATGTGAGTCCAGGTCAATTTAGGTGGATATTAAACCACTTTCTGGTTAAGTGTTTCTTAGAAAAGCAACTTTATATATGAAATATTTTCAGGAGTTGAATGCATGTCTTTTTTTAACTTGACTCATCTCTTTTGTGATATAGTATGAAATATCTTTAGAAATTCATATCTTTTAAGTCACTTTTAGGCAAGTTTTAACACAAGTTAGTTTTTTTCTTTTCATTTGAAATTTGAATTCAAAGAAAATCATTGCCACTAACAATGACTCTATTTGATTTGAAATAGGACATCAAATGTCTGCATTAATTTGAGCTAGTACTTTGATTTAGTATCTTTGCCTGTCTTTTCACTTAGAATTGAATCGCTATTGAGTGATGCGTATCTAAATTGATTAAGCATCTCACCTAGCAGGGTCATTCAGATAAGCAATATAGCTTTCACTTTTCTTGCTCAACTACTGATGTGTTAACAGTTATGACTGAAAGAGTTGCTTTGGATATCACAAAGGCATTCAACAGGGTTTGTCATATTGGTTTTCACAAGTTGAGAGGTTATGGTTTTTCTGATTTAGTCTTTCATATAACATTGCAAAATGAAAGTTGACCTGAACAGCCACATTTTTAGATTTTTTTATATTAATTCAGGTGTTCCCGGCTAGCTTTATTGCTGAACCTATGTTGTTCCAAATTTCCAGTGACCTTTCTGATCTAATAATATTTAGATCAGAAAGGTCAAGTTTGTTGACCATGTCCACCATAGTTTATGAATATAGAATACAGCACAGTATGTAATCTGTTCAATGAAACAACGTCAAAGATTAACACTCACAAGTCGGACATTCTACTGAATCGGATTATATCGCCAATGCTTGGTAAAATATAGTCACCTTTTATACACGTCGCATTGAATATTTTGAGCCTTCTGATTGGTTAACCCTTCTATTGGTAAACTATAAATAGTTAAATTTTTTTGTGGTAAAACAGGACTATGATAATAATTTAAAAAACAAATTATTGAAGCCAGTCAAGTCTGCAGTTGTGTTTTTTTTTTTTTTGGGCGGGTAGAGTCTAAGTAGTATATTCTGTAATTGAAAAGTCGTGCTTTTTTTATAGCCTGTTGAAACTTACCAACAAACTTGATTGATTACATAGTCTTGCATGAACTTGACCATCTTCTTTGATCTTTTATCAACCATAAAGATATTCACAATTTTTTCTTTGATGACCCTCAATGCAAGCATGTTAACCAGTAACCAATATACCTTGACTAGGCAAATGCATTGCTTGACTTGTTGTCTGAAATACACCATGTTGATTAGACATGAGGTTGGTGTATTCCAAGTATTTATAGAAGTCCACACTTATTCTGGTTCCTATTGTTATTTCTTGGTTTTGTTTTTCCTGTTTTCCTTGTTAAAAACTTTTTTTTTTTAATGAGGCTGACATCTCTGTCAGACTCATTTTGTTACTGTAAACAGATATGGAAAAAAAAGAAAACTGTTCAACTTTGACAGTCTAGATATATTTTCTTATTTGTTGTCTAAAAAAACCCCTTGTGCTCTAATGCACATTAAAAAATACAAAAGAAAAAAAAATCCATCAACAGAAAAAATGACTCAAAATTTTGCTTTGTAAATGAAATTGTGGTAATTCTATTTAATTTGACTTTACTAATTATATCAAAGGATTTGTTTGTGTTTCTCTGAATGTGAATTTTGAGCTCAGATATTTCTGATTACCGTATATACTCATGGATAGGTTGCACCCTTAGTTTGACACCAAAAAATTAGCTGTTTGAGTTTGACTAACAGATAGGTCACACTGGAATCTGTGAAATTCCACTGCCCATTGATAAAAATAAATATAAAATATTTACCTTCATTTAAAAAAATCTGCTTACAAATATTGAAACATTTTTACTGTACCGGCATATTTTCAAACATAAACAAAATTTATTAAACATCACCAAGAATTCATCATCATCATCTGAATACACATGCTCGATACATGATATAGGGTAAAGTGGTACGCCGTTTTGCGTTAGTATGATCAAGAATCCTAAATATTGTATTATTCTTTTTATAATATTAAAACGCTTTGCTACGAAATCTTGGAATACCAACTTATGTGGAGTGTGAAAATGCAACCATACCACGTGTAAAATATATCCGAATACACATGCTTGATACATGATATAGGGCAGGGTGGTAATTCAAGATATAAACAGTGTCAAATGTACGAGGATTGGAAATGGAAATATTATGCAATTTTATTCTAATAAATGCATATATTTCTAACAGCATCAGATTAGTATAAAGCTGTGAATTGGTAAGATCGTTTCATACATGATTTGTGCAGAGAACAGCTTTCCAATGCTTAGTATACGCATTCTGGTATTTGGATATAGGTCTACGCGTTACTGCAATAACAGTTACTGAAAAATTACTGCCGAATTTACAGGTATGTCGAGTAGATAGGTTGCATCCCTATTTTTTTTTTTTTCAGAAAATTTTGGTAAAAAAGGTGCAATTTATCTGCAAGTATATATGGTAATATTTTATGAAAAGGAGACAGTTTATATAAGAAAATGGTTGATGCAAACAAAAAAGTATATATTTGACATTAATAAAATCACATGTAAACCCAAGACATTTTTTTTTATTTTTATGATATTGTTCCACATTCTCTGCCATATTGGACAGGAGATATTACATAGCAGTCCAGCTGTTCCTAATGTTATTTTTAATCCCTTTATAGACTAAGCGTTTGGAAAATATTTTTCACTCAAGAATGTGTGGGTAGTGTAACAGATATCAGTGCAGAAAGTGGAACTGGGAAGCAGAGTTCAAATTCTGGGCTATTCCACTGTGTTACCTTTTAAAAATGCACAAACCCATTTTTCTCCCTCAGTTATGGGTTAAATAATAGATCTGATATTAACCGCAGATAGCAACCAGTCTAAGTGAAAGAAACAAATTTTAGTGGTCCTGACCTTTAGTCACTTTCCTACTACCGTAACATTGCTTCTGTCTGTATTTTCTATAAATATTTTTATGGCAATTGTTCTCATGAACTCTGCTTTTTGGTACTTCATCTGCATAAATTTAAACATATTGCTAGATTGGCAACTAGGTTTCACTAAGTTCTGTTCTAGTATGTTCTTTTCTGGCACTACTCATCTGTGGAATTCTCTTCAAGTTTCTTGCTTCCTTGCCAACTGTGATTTTCAAAAATTTAAAAGCAGTATCAGTAGTCTTCCAGAAACTTGTTCATTTATTGACCCTTTCTCTTCATTACAATCTTCTTATTGTCTTTAACTTCAAGTAAAACCTTGGGCATCTTAATAGCATTATCATCATGCTTGCGGGTGAAATGTTTAACTTCAAGTAACCTTGGGCATCTTAATAGCATTATCATCATGCTTGGGGGGTGAAATGTTTAACTTCAAGTAACCTTGGGCATCTTAATAGCATTATCATCATGCTTGGGGGTGAAATGTTTAAAGAAAAAAAAAACTGCACAAATATTTAAATAAATTTCTATTGCACCAATCAATTGAACAATATAACTGTAACTATAGTGTGTGTGGTTAACATTTCTTTAAATTGGCCTTGTGTCATACATAACTGAACTTTCTACAGCTTACAAATTTTATCCAGAGTTATCAGAAGGTTGGTTGTTGGCAGGTTGGAATGTGTGGAATAGCGTAAGAATAAAAATATACATTTTTCATGTTAGGATAGAAATTTATTAATGAAAAGGATAACATGAATTGTGGTAGAAATTAATGTTCATTGAGAAAGTTAAGGGTATCAAGAGTTGTAGAAAATGCTCATAGTAGTAATTGGTTGGAAAGAGTTCATGCGTAGTTATGTATGTATGTATGTATGTATAAACAAGCATTTGTTTGGTAGAAATGTCTTTGGATGGAGAAGTAGTAGTAAAATGAATCAGCACACGAGAAAGGAGAAAGATGACAAATGTCTGGGTCACTATGTATGTATGAGCGTTTGTTTGGTAGGAATGTCTTTGAATGGAGAAGAATCAACAACACTGTTAATATAGTTCTTTTTGGTCTTGCAAGTCACCTGCATTTGTTAGAAAATCAATTTAACACCTACTTGCGAATTCTGGGTTCGACTTTTTCTTTAAGCACATGGTCAATCCTTTTTCTGTTTGGGAAAACCAGGATTTCACTTGTCATTGTGAATTTTTGTAAAAGTGAAGAAGGTTGATTTTAATTCTTAATTTCCTATCTACTACATAACCTCATAATTTTTCAGTCTCTTTGCAAATTAAGCCACTTCATTCTAAGTTGTAAATATTGCATGAAACATTTCTTTCTAAATGAAAACTGATAAAACTGTTGAAAAATTACTTTTTCTTTTTCTTGTATACTTACATTTTGTTTATTGTTTCTCTTAACATTCTGTGAGTTGCCAAAATTTTCTTTCTTTATATGACCCACTGTTATTTGAATATCTACAAGTTTAGAATATTGCTGCCACACATGATCTGGTGCGCTGGCTATATATTTAGAATCCAAAAAAAGAATTTGCAATGTTATTGGCCCTGACTTGGCATTTTAGCCTCTTTTCCATTGCTGTAATGTAGCATTCCTGTAAATATTTTCATGGTAAATTCTGATGAACTCTTCTCTATGGTATCAAGACTCTATGAATTTAAATTTCTTGCTAGATTGGCAACAAGATCTGATCGTTTTATACTTGAGACATCTTGATGTAACAGTAAGTTTTATACCAAAAGTTTTTTCTCTCATACTTCTTGCTTGTGGAACTCTCTTCCAGCTTCTTGCTTTCCAGTCAGGTTTGATCTTTGTCACGAGTGGAACAAAGCTTCAAAGGACACTCAAAATTTTATCTGATAACCCCGGCTGCTGTGTCATGAAATTTTTTTTTTTTTCATTGGATATTTTATACCCAAAATGGCTGAGGGATGTGTCCTTCACCATGCTGATTTGCCTTAGGATTTCAGTATCACACTTTCCGTCTTCTATTAGAACTCTTGCCAAGTACTTAAATTTTTGTACTTGCTTGATTTTAGTATCCCTAACCTGTAATTGGCATTTTGGGCTTTTCTGTTTGCTGATGACCATACATTCGGTTTTCTTGTAGTTTATTTGTAGTCCTTTCTTTCGACTTTCTTCATCTACCTTTTTTAGGAGGTCTTGTAGTTTTCTTTATGTGTTTGCTATCAGCACTGTATCATCTGCGTATCTCATGTTGTTCAAATTGTGGCCTCCGATGATGAATCCTGGCGTAACATCTAGGGTCCTCAGAATAGTCTCACTGTACAAGTTGAATAGATCCTGTAACGACACATCCTTGTCTTATGCCCCTTTATATCTTTGTATATCTGCTGAAGTCATTCCCTGTCTGTATGCAGGTGGTTTTCTGCCAGTAGAGGTTCTTGATTACTCTGATGTCATATGTCGAGGTCACTGAGCATTTCTAGCAATTCTTTATGGCGTACTTTGTCAAACGCCTTGCCATAAGTCTACAAAACACAGGTAAATATCCTTTTTCATTTGTATCGCCCTTTCTGATAGCATCCTAAGCATAAATATTGCATTCTTTGTTCCAGTGTCCTTGATGAAACCATACTGTTCTTGTCTTATCTTCAGCCTGGTTCTGCTTTGCATTCATTAGGATTTGGTCTCATATTTAGCTTCAAGCTCATAAACAGGTCACAAATTTTTGTTCTCAGGGACATTAAAAATGCTAACAGCATTTTTTTTCTTTTCTAAGCTTAAGGTCCAGGGATTATAGTTCTATGGAAGTTGTCATTTGTCAAGGGATAACTGGTACTGTTTGTTATTTCTTACTTGTTATTTCTTACTGTATCAACATGACACACTTGTTAAATGTATTGTGTTGTGTTTGTCAGCATAAAATATGGGATTGGCACATTGAGTTCAAATTCCTACCATGGTAATTGTGTTCATTTTTGTGCAAATACCCTTAAGAAAGGTTTGAATCTACTCCTCCCCCTGCAGCTATAGATTAAGTAGCAGATTAGACTGGCAAAAAAACCCCAGTCTGATCTGCTACTTAACCCGTTAGCCTTGGTTACTAACCAATTTAAGAGATGAATAACTTTGAATTTAAAACTGATTCAGTTTGTGGCTGGTAATTCCACCCTGTAAAATGTCTGCTTGTTACAAAAAAGCACAGCAGCAAGATTAGTGCAGTGAGACTGTAGTCCCTATACTCCACTTGGGACGAGAACTCCTCTCTTTTTCTCATCATGATATATTATCTTTGATATGAACATTTCTGGAGGCTGGAGTTTATTTTAAGCTTAAATTTTTATACTCATTTGTAGTTTATAATACTGCTCTGCTCTGAATAGCATTGTGGAAGTTTCCTAACAGTCTCTCAAGTCTGGCTAATGGCCAGCTCTTGACTCCTCTCGACCAATTGTTGACATCTTGAGCTAGATTCTAGATTGGGCTATTTATAAATATTTCTCAAACTAAGCTCTACTGATACTGCTCTGCAATAACTCGTTTGTTTTTATATATATATATATATATATATATATATATATATATAAAAATCGACTCTGTACGTATCCAAATCTTAAAATCTTACACAAGTAATTTTTTAGGACCACGAATAACCGGCAGAATCTAACTCCGTTATTGTCCGCCGCTATAAAGCTTTGGACAATGAGGGGGAAAAAAAGAAAACTGCGGAGCACTGACAATACATACAGTACTTCACAGCAAAGAAAAAAAACCCTCAAACGGAACGAACCACAAAGAAAGAAAAGTGCTCGATACAAAACTAACCAAAAAGGATTAACCAAGAGGCAGTGACGTAGAGCAAAAACACACGAGAAAAAATCGCAAGATCGCCAAGACCTACCGCGGTTTCACACAACGGCTCGTCAGGGCCCTGACGAGCCGTTGTGTGAAACCGTGGTAGGGCTTGGCGATCTTGCGATTTTTTCTCGTATATATATATATATATATATATATATATATATATTAATTCCGATACTTTAATCCAAGTGAAAAAATCCGGGATTTTTCGGTTGCTGAGGTGATGTGTTATCCCCCGTGGGGATTTTCACATCGAAATGGTCATTCAACATCATTGAATTAATCCTTTTTTAATATATATATATATATATATATATATATATATATTATAGATTTTCTGCACTATTGTAAGAACTGCAACCTTGAAACTTCTGAATATCGTTTCTTATGTCTTTGTCTATGAGTGTATCAAATTTGATTAAAATCAGACCACTCCTTCTATAACCCGATTTTTTTATCGATTTTCGATATTTATCGGGGGTACCTCGACACAAAACCTAGCTAAGAAGACTCAGACGCTTATAGTACATCTGTGTAAATTTTCAAGAAAATTGGTTCAGCCGTTTTGGAGTCTATAGGTAACGGATACACACACACACACACAGTTCCATTTATAAATAAGTTTTTATATATATATATATATATATATATATATATATATATATATATTGTAATGGTTGTTACAATGGCTTATAAAAGCATAGTATCACTACACAAAAATTTTCGCATTTTGGAGCTACGTTTGCTTCTCATCTGGTGATAAGAAATGAAAAACAAATGATTTATTTTTGGTAGATACTTTTTATTTTACTACTTTCTATGAGTGGATGGAATAAAGTTCCTATTAATATTGTGTGAGTTTATTTTCTTTTATTTATACGATGATCGTTTTTTTTTTGTTTTTTTTTTTTAGGATTAAACATAGGTATTAATTACTGGTTTTTTTTTTTTTTTTTTTTTTTTGAGAGGATTATTTTCTGTGAATGAGGTAGTTTTTGGTTAATTAAATTTTAACAAAAAATATTTTCGAGGTTTACATAACACTGCTAATTCGTCTCTACGGTTCAATAGTTCGCCATTGTTGGGGTACTTTAGAATGTGTAGCTTTTCACTTGAGCAGAAAGGGCAGGTGTCGTTAAGCAAGTTGCAGTTTCTAGTTTTTTCCAGGATTTTTCACTATACTTTGGGTTTCTGTTTTGTGTCCTTTAGCTTCCAAAAGTATGCAGAAAGGGATGTTTGGTTTCGGTATAAGTTGTTTTTGAATGAAGTTAAGTACATGTACCAGCGCCGCTTAAAGGTGTTCTTTGTAGATCCGATATACGCTTTATTTATAGTGGGTTTTTTTATTGATGTTATATTGCATTGATAGACAATTGAATTTATTATATATATATATATATATATATAAAATATGAATCTGAAATGTTATTGGTCCTGACCTGGCATTTCCTCACCACCATACTGTAGCTTCCCTGTTCCTTTTCTATTAATACTTTCATAGTAATTGCTCTAAACTTTCCTCTATGGTACCTAGGCATTATGAATTTAAGTGCAGTAAGAGATTGGCAGCAAGGTCTCATCATTTTTACAGTGGGTTTGGCTAGATCTGTAAGTTCTATGGTGAGAGTTTCTTCTGGTTTCTTATTTTCCAGTCAATTTTAATCTTAAGAAAATTAAATACAGTGACAGTTGTTATCTTGTTTCCTTCATCCCCCACTTTTATTTATTTTTTTATTCTCTCTCCTTTATATTTTTTCTCATATTCTCTAACTCAGAGTAAGCCCTTGTGTTTCAGTGGCTTTATTGCCTTACTTGGTGTTAAATGATTAAAATAAAATATAATGTGCTGTTCAGCTGAAGGATGGAAAATTTTTACCAGAAACAAAAAAAAAACAACGCTTTTTCTCAATTGTTATTGTTAGACTTCTTGTCACACCTGCTAATTGAAATATTAGATTAGATTTTTTTCTTTATAGTCCATCAACTTCTTACTGGCTGAAAAAAAAAAAATTGAATAATCAGAAAATTTATTTCGATTGTTCATTATCATTACACCCAGCCATGGCTTAATTAGTAAGACTTGTATCAGAAAATATATTATCATCTTGAAAAAGTTCTTACAATCTTAAAATATTTCCTGGCTTTAAATGATCTACTAATATTTGATAAGCCATAAACAAAGAACAAATCGGTCAATCAACTCTGGCACTGTTAAAACATTTTTTCCATTCAATACAGATCTGTTATATTTGGGTTTTAATTGTAGATCTGCCATACTTGGGTTCAGATAGTAGAACCTGGGCTCAAATTGTGGATCTCACTTGTTTGGTTATAATGGTGCTTTTGTAGCCTTTAAATGCAACATTCTGAATTCTCCCTCTTTGGCTGTTCTTTCTGGGTTTGATGGTAAACTACATCTGGCAGCAAGGCCTTTGATTGGGAAATTTTGAGGAGCCTCTTAATTACTGTGGTTCCCAGCTGGTAGCACCTGTTAGGATACCAACTATAGGGAAATAGTTAATCCCCACACTGGGGTCAAAACACTATGAAATTATAAAAATACATTTTTATAGTAAAAATCTATCATTTTTGTAAATTACTAATGCTTCTAAGAAAATTAAATTTCTGCATTAAATGACTGATAAAGAGTTGATATGCCACTAAACAAAAACTATTTGGCTGTTGTTCTATTTTTACAGGGTTATCTCTAGTATTCATGCAACTGTGGTGAGCTCAATGTGTGCATACACCTTGATTTATGACGAAGGTCTCAGTAAAGATCCTATTTGGTAAGTAAATAAGAAAAACTTTTTTTTTTTAATGCTTATTAATTGCCACTTTTTAAAGATGTTTTTGTAGCTTTTTTTTCTTCTTGTGTTTTATTATGTTTGAGCTGGATGCAATTCTAAAAAAGCCGACCCTTGTATAAAAATGCTCTACCTACTTGTCTATAACTTGATCTTGTGCATAAGTCAACCTTTGATTTTTGACCAAGCACTCCTTTATATAAGATACAGTACTGTGCAAAAGTATTAGGACAAGAACTATTTTATCTCTTATGAGGTATCAAGGTAATGTTTATAATCACCCCTGTCTTAACACTTTTGCACACTACCGGTAATGTGCAAAAGTATTAGGACAGAAGTGATTTTCCTAAAAACCTCTCTGAAATACAAATACAGGGTGAAAAGCCAAGTAAATTGCTAATAAATATTGATTATTTAAAACTAGGTGTAAAAGAAATGTATTAAAAAGAAATTTAATTTTTCCTATTTTCTATTAAACAATTTATTTTAAAGCTACTCTATTGAACATCTATGAGATTTTGGATAAAAAAATTGATAAATCAAATGTTACTTTGCAAGACACACTTTGGGAACAAATACAAGCTGGATGTGGTTATATTTTTTAATTTGTATATGATGATCTGTGGAGTTTTTTGTCACATACATTTTTGTTTTTAGCTTGTGTATTTGCAAGAATATATATATAATTACGTTTATTTGTTCATACACTGAAATATGACTGTGTCTGCATTGACCTCGTTCATTCAAGGCTCTTGCCATCTTACGAATTCACTCTTACATGTATTCAGTATCGTAATCTTTACAGACGCTTTCCAAACATGGCTTTAAAATTTGACGGATATATTGACATGTCGATGAAAACAAAATTTTAAAAATTTGTCTATGTATATATGTGTGCGTATATTCATATGTGCATGTGACTGCATGCCAGTGTGTGTTCCTGTGTGTATATATACTCGTCTATTTGCCCATATGTAGATGTCTATAGATTTGATTATGTGTATGTCCACGTTTTTATTCGTTTAATATCTAAATAACTTTATAGCAATCTAAATCTGATGCTTTGTTAAACTTAGAATTTAAAATTCGTAATAAAAATAGAATAAAGTGCATCTAATAGTCAATTAATAATGCTGGTCTCTATTTTAATTAAATATTAATATTAATGTCCCAATAAATTGTTTTTAGAGTCTGTTCTTATATTCTTCAAATTAGAAATTACTTTATTTTGATTGGTCCATTCTGTCTATATGACAATGGCTCCCTGATTAAGGAGGTTTAGCGAGTTTTGAACCTTCGAAAGCTTTTCAACTTGAAATAAACCTCATCACTTGATAAGACACATATATACATACATTTATGAATTTATATATATATATATATATATATGGTTAAATAAAAAGAAGGCAAGAGAAAAATTGTATTTAACTTGCCTACATGTTTCATCCTGTGATGGACTTTATCAAAAAGATGAAATGAGCTTTATTCCAAATTACGTATCTATAAACAGTGTTGGCAACTATAAAAAAAACACTCACAAATCATTCAAAAAGATTAACAGAAAATTTTTAGTTTCAGAATTCCTTCATGTGTAGTGCAATGTCACGAGATGTTAAAATTAAGGGAATTTAATCATTTTCTTTAGACTTTTTTAATATTTATGTTAGTCTGTATCATTTCCATAACAAATAAGTATGTATGTTATTCATACATTAAAACAATAAATTAAGTATAAAACACCATACTTCATATAAGCATATAAACAAAACTCGCTCATACCTTCTAAAAAATGAAGAACCTTTGATATGCATAGCCTGTCAGGAACTTTTTTCAGTGAAACACATACTGTTCAACTGCAGTAACTTTGAACCAATCTGGTCAAAATATTACCGATCAAACAACCTAAAAGACTTGTTCAGCGATACCAACCCCAAAAAAATATTACAATTCTTGAAAGAAATCAAACTATTCACAAATATCTAAATCTCTACCTTATTTAAAAACAAAAACTTTTTAAACCTCACTATTGTTCAATGTACACTTAAACCCTCCACCCCTCCAAAAAAAAACTCTTCCTACAAATTCAGTGCACCAATATTAAGTTTTGGCATTGAATGACCTACATTGGTTGATATGCCGTTAAACAGATCAATCAATCAATCTTACTCTGGAGAGTTACCTGCAAAGTGTAGAACCACTTCTGAAGATCATCCTGATGTTATATGGACCACAGATTCTTTGTATTTCCTCCGATAACCCCTTCACAAAGGGTAGACAGACCGAGGGTGTTTTCTGACAGTTGTTATCTTCATGCACCCTCCCTTCCATGTTTGTTAGAGTTGTTGTCATGTACCCTGGATAATTGTTTCATTGTAGAGTACTGCTTATACTTAACATTTCCTGTTTATATCTCTCTGGGTCACGGCTTCTGACTTTTTGCTTGATGTTGCAGGCAGCGGACAATCTTTTTCTTTACATTGTGTGGATGGTGGGAGTTGAAGTGGAGGTATTGTCTGGCAAATGTTGGCTTACAGTATATGGATGTCTTGCATCCCACCTCTGTTCAAGTTATTAGCACATCCAGCAATGCCAATTTGTTGTCACTCTCTTTTTCCATAGTGAACTGTATGGATGATGATACCGAGTTTACATGGTCCAACTGTGTCTGGACCTCCTCCTGGTGTGGCAAGAATATGAAGGTGTCATCAACATATCTCAGCCATAGGGTTGGCTTTAGAGCTGTGGATTCTAATGCCACCTCTTCAAAGTATTCCATGTATATGTTAGTCAGTGATGGTGAGCCCATTGTTAAGCCTTAATCCTGCCAATATATGTCTGATGATCCCAATCCAAATTGGTTTGCAATATGAGCTCTGGTAAAAAAATACTAGAGAAAACTAACATCAAAAATTGCAATATGAACTTGGTAAAAAATGGTTAAAAACTTCCAAAAGTATGTAGAAAGGGATGTTTGGTTTTGAAGTTAAAGGATTCAAAACAGAAACCCCAAGTAAAATGGAAAATCCTAGAAAAAACTAGATCTTGCAACTCACTTGACGACATCTGCCCTTTATGTTTAAGTGAAAAGCTACACATTCTAAAGTACCCCAACAGTAGCGAACTATTAAACCATAGAGACGAATTAGCAGTTTTATGCAAACATTGCAAATATTTCTCATTAAAATTTAAATAAACAAAAAAGCACTCCACCCACACGATCCCCAAAATAATGGAGTAAATACACATAAATCAACCCTATTAATAAATAGAACAAAAAACGTAGAAATAAAAGACAACAAACCACACACCACACCAACGATAAGTCCATCGACCTGTAAATGGTAGAAAAATAAAAGAAACTATCGACACTGCAAAAAACCAAAAAACCATATAAACCAAAAAACCAGCTTCTTTAGATCATGGTTGATGTATTAGCAATTACTGCTGAAAGAGTCTTGATAAGGCTTTAAATAAGAATGATGAGGGTCCAGCTGTTTGAATATCTCAAAAGCATTTGACAGTGTTTGACCAGTTTTTTTTTATAAGTTGAAAGGTTATGGTATTTCTGGACAATTTTTGAATAGATTCAATATTTCTTATAAAATTTCAAAACATAAATTAACTTGAATGGCTACTCTTCTAGATCATTCTGCATAAATGCAGGTGTTCCCTAGCGCTCAATACTTGGACCTATGTGGTTTCTAATTTTCATAAATGACCTTTCTGATCTTATTAGTTCTCAACTTGATATCTCTGTTGATGACACATTTACTTTTGTCTTAATAACTATGATTGGTTCAATAAAGTCAAATTGACAGGTGATCTCAAACATGACCTAAAATCTGCTGTTAACTGAAGCAAGGAATGGCTTTAACATCTCCAAAACAAAACAGCTCTCCATTAATCATCCGAGAGAACTCCTGACTTCCATCAATGTGGCTTATGCTAACTTCCAGGAGAGTGACTCCTTGCACCTGCTCAGGCTAACATTCTCTGCGGACATGAAGTGGAAAGATTATATTGAATCCATCGCTAGGTCTACTCCTAGGAAAGTTGGTTCACTGTGCTGTGCTAGACAGTTTTCTCTTCGGAATCTATCTTACATCTTTATAAGTATACCATTCATCTATGCTTCGAATATTGCTGTCACTTAAGGTCTGGTGCTCTTGCTATATATTTAGAAATTCTTGATAAAATCAAAAGAATCTGCAATGTTATTGGTTCTAGCCTGGCATCCTAGCTTTACATAGCTTCCCTATACCATTTTTTATAAATATTTTAATGTTAGTTGTTCCGATAAACTTTCTTCTATGATACCTGACTTTATGAATTTAAGTGCATTACTAGATTGGCAACAAGGTCTCTTCATTTTATACTTTAATTAGCTACTTGTAATGCTAAGTTACATGCTAAAATTTTCTTTTCTCACACTTCTTGACTGGAAATTTCAAGCCAACTTGAGCTTCAAAAATTTATATGCAATTTCAATCATTACCTAATGTTTTTTGTTGTTCTTTCTCCTTAATGTTTTTCTTTTTAACTCGGTAACCCATCATGTCTTAGGGGCTTTATTTATTACCTTGCATAATGTTCACAAAGTTATAAACTTTTTGTACACTCATGCAGCCTAACCTCTTTGCAAGATCTATTTTGGATGGAAAAAGTCATCTACTTTCATAGCAGTTTTTGAATGGAAATGGATTGGCATGTTTTTTGTTTTTTTCTTATGCAACACATTTTGCTCAGTGCCACTTGTACTACAATTGGTTGCAGAAGTTCATTTACATGAACTCTCTCACTTCATTCAATGAAGAGGCATTTTTTTCTTCTTCTGCAAAAACATCATGCTACATGTGTTTTGGCTTTTAGGGTGTACAGTGGTGAAATGACTTAAAAAATAAAAAAAAATCCTCATCCCAGAAATTTAGAGACAAAATAATTAATCTATACCTGAAAAATATTTACTATAAGAAATATTATTTTTTTTTTATTTATTTATTCATAAAAAATATCTGGAGGGCTCTAAAGAAAAAGCTGTTAACATCAAAGGAAAACACACACATATTTCACACATCTATTACAGGGTTAATAAAATGCTTTACTACAGTTGAACGTTTTGGTTTACTGGGGGGATTTTACAAAATATCAAACTTTTCTGAGTTATTCAATAACAAAATCAGGTTTTATTATTTTATTTAAGTCTATAAGCATTTATTTAGGAAAAGGTAAATATTGGTCGATTATATTGGTGTCTGTAAGCATTTCTTTTGTAAACAGCTTCTTTTGGACAGTGTCTGACCCCACCCACTGCAAGGGATGCAGCTGGTGCTTTCAATAGAGTAGAAATTATTTTGACTAATTTCCCAGTACATGGGCATCAGTATACTAATACCTGGATAAATATTGCTACTGATATGGATGATTGATTGATTGAGCCGAATATTAATGAGCACCTTAATTTTTTTTCTCCTACCATTTTCCTGGAGAAATAAGGTTTTTTACTCTTTTCCTACAAATTTTACTCCTGATATAAGGAATCATTAGAAACAGTGTTTCACAACATCAATGAAGTGCAATTGATCAAAACAAAATTTAGAAAGCTGCCTTTGACAGTTTTAATCATATTTTACATGGTTGGCTTTCTAGCCTTCTTTGGGTGTTTGTCATATTTGGTCATCTCATTGTCTCTTGGATGAAGACAAAAAAAAAAAGTGAAATTTATCAAGTGCAAAGTAGTTCAGAGAACCCACCAGTCTGAAGATATAGTGATCAACATGAATAAAAGATTGTTTGAAATTCTGAAAAGTATTTTCATCAACATTTTAGCAAGCTTTTCATATATATATATATATATATACACACACACACACACGTGTCAAATCTGCAAAATAATAGTAACTCTACTATAAATAATAGCTTTAGTAAAAATAATTGTATCTGGCGAAAACTAAGACCTGTCCACTAAATGGCCAGTGCATGACCGAAAGTATAATTTACAGAGCTAGCATCAATTCTGATTGCAATGCCAAAATTTTATTTTGGCTCAGCTGAAAACCAATGGAAATGTTGTTACTACAATTATTAAAGAATTTTAAGTAATAGTAAATAACGTAAAAGCACTGCCCTCTCAAAATATTTCTGGCAGTTAAATAACAAGAAAAACCAAATTGTCTTGTATATCATTGTAAAAAAACAAATCTTATGATGGAATAGGAAATGAATGTTATTTATGTTTTTTAGAAAAACTAGTTATCTTAACACACTTAAATAACCCTAATTTACTAAATAAAAGAAGTGAATTAATACTTGTATATGAGCATACAAATAAATATCTTCTCAAATACATTGAGCCAGATTTAAATAGATTCACTTATATAGGTATTTTACAATATATTTATTATTAACCTGTAGATGCCTGATTTTTTTTTTTATGATACTTTGTGGCCTGTGCACATAAAAGAAAATCTTAGTAAAGAAAACTGCATTCCTGGCATATTTCTTTACACTAAGATCTTCTCAATTGTACAGACAGACTAATAAGTCTAATACATACTGTTTAATAAATAAAAAATTATTTCAACCACTTGACGTAATGTATTTATCATTTTTCTTTTAATAACGCCTTTGTAAATTCAAGTGCAGAAGGATGAGTTTATCAAAATGCTTTCTCACGTCTATTCTGTATGTACAGATCAAAAACTATTTTTGGTTTGAATAATTTCAGTGTAATAATTTCCTTTTAATTAAAGTCTGATAAAGTGTGCAAGAATAGTTTTCCACACAAATTTGTAAGACAATCTTTATTAATTGCCTTGTTTTTGAAGGACAATAAAACAGTAACAAATTTATTCTCTTTGTAGGTGGGATGCCCCCGTGGTGAGAACAAGCTGTGCAATAGTTGTTGGCTACATGATTGCTGGTAAGTAACAAAACCAGTCACCATCATGGAGACTGTGCTCGTGTTAAGCAGATTAAAAAAAAAATTATTTTGAGGATACAGACATTTCTGGTGTTTAGTTAATCTTAATTTGTTTTTGTTCTTTTTTTTTTTTCTTTTCTCTCTTAAAAAAAATGGGGAATGTTTGATTAAAAAAAATTTCCCTTGCAAAATATGCCAGATTTATGATGAAAGATTTTGCCCAAACTTTTCCCTTTCATTTAATTTTCTATTACTGGTCTAATCGCTGTCCTATAGAGAAATTTGTGTCATAGAAGTTCTCTTATCTCTGAATGATGTCATTTTTAACAAGACATCTATTTAATATACTTGAATTTCCTTCTCAGCCTGTAATTATATAGTGCTCACCATGTAAAAAATAGTTAAATAATTTTCTAATGTTAACATTTAAAAATAGTGAACTTAGTATTTTATAATTTCTGAATAATTTGGTACAGTTTTAAGAAAATTTAATTATTTTGACTTTATATAAATCTTTTTTGGCTCCATTTGACTAATTTTGTTAATGTAAAATAGCAGAGAACACACAATACTTACTATGAATATTGTTTTGATCAACTGATTTAAGGTGGGAACAGACAAAATTTATCTTTGTGAAAATTTATTAAAGAAGACAGATTGTAATGAAAATTAATAAAGTTTGTGTGTATAGAACTTGTTGCAGATGACCAGCAGGTGGTTTTAGAGCACATAAACTTTCTGACTTTAGAGATAAGTATGATTTGGTATCTAAAGTAATTTGACCATTTTTTTTAGGTTGTGTGTATGTGAGAAAGAGAGAAAGATGTAGATAGGTCTTGAAAAGGGACTTCATGAAAGTGATTGTACCTCTGCAACTTCTTTCAAGGGGTCAGGAAAAATGATCTTCTCACACTCATATATATAGTTGATGAGGTTTCTTTTTAAAGAATATCATGTGTGAGAAGATTATTTATTTGTGTGTGTGTGTGTGTGTATATATATATATATATATATATATATATATATATATATAGTCATCCGCAGGCAGATCTGTTTCGCTGTATCACAGCTCATCAGTACGGTTAGACAGCCGATTGCCTTTTTACCCAGAATTGAAACCCGACTGAATTGGCGTCAGTCGGCGATTCTACCTTTATGGAGCACCTCGAGGTAGTGTAATAGTTAGCAGGCTTGTTTTGCTAGAATCATTGCACTTGAGTGAGTTTGATCCTCACTGGGTACCTATACTGTTAGCTTTGTGCCATATCTAAGGGGCACTTTATAGTAGCGAGCATAAAGATCAGAACAATGTTAAGAAAAAGTCTAAATATATATTAACTTCATAGAGCATTTTATCAAAGAAAAATAAGGTTATAAAGGTAAACTATATAATTCAAAATATAAAGCTCAAACTTGTTTTGATAAAGTTGTAAGAATAATTATATAACATTCGAAAAACATAAATGATCAAAAACATCAGAACAATTAACAAAATCATACTATTATAATGGATACATCATATCCAAATGAAAATAGCATTCATAATTCATTACTACTTGATATGTAAACCTTTACTTTCAATAACAGCTTGACATCTTTTTGCTACATTATCGAATTAATGTCTTGCATTCATTAACAGATATTTTCTCCCATTCTCCTTTCAAATTAATCCATAGTTCTTCGACATTTGTTGGATTCTTTTCCTTAGCTCTTTCATTTAGTAACTTCCAAACATTCTCAATTAGATTCATGTATGGGCTTTGAGCAGGCCATTCCATGATGGTAACATCATCCTCAGAAAGAAATGTCTTAACAGACTTCGCTGTATGACATGACGCATTATCTTGCATAAATACAGTTGGTTGATTAATTGCAGTTCTCAAATTAGGTACAACATATTTCTTTAATATCTCTTTGTATACAGTTGCGTTAATTTTACCGTGTAGCCTAACAAGAGATCCCGTACCAGCAGCTGAAATCATGCCAAACACCATCACACTTCAACCTCCAAATTTAATGCTGCTTTTAGTGCATTGAGGTAAATATCGTTCCTTAGGACTGCGTCGAATGAACCTTCTCCCATCACAACTGAACAGGTTAAATTTTGACTCATCGCTAAAATGAACACAATCCTCCTGTTCTTCTGTGCATATGACGTGTTCAGTGGCAAATTTCAGTCGGCGCATTTGATTCTTTTTTTTTTTTAGAAATGTAAAGCTTCATAGAGGCTACTCGACTGTTCAGATTTATTTCATTAAGTCTTCAGGAAATAGTGTACCTTGATATTTTAATGCCAAGGTTAGCATTAACTTATTTAGAGATAGCAGTTGCTGTCGCAAATCGATCCGTTTTTGATTCTTTACCAATCCATCTTCCCTTGCAGTAGTTTTCCTAAGCCTGCCAGGTGATTTCTTGGCTTCACATGACCCCGTTTCCTCAAGTTTCCTTAAAATACTATGAATTACACTTTCGGATTTCCCCACACTCTTTGAAATATCCCCAATCTAGAGTTTATCTTCATAACGTAACTTGACTCAGTTTTCTAAGTTCCAAGGATGTCACAGTTTTTTCGCCATGTTTACAATTCAAGAGCCAGTGTAAATTTGTAAAATACCTGATTTTATATTCTTACCCTAAAAATTTTCAATAATGCAAAATAATTATTAAATTTTATGGATTTATTTTATCGTTCTGATGTTTTTGATCATCTATTTTTTGAATGTTATATGATTATTCTTATAACTTTATTGAGCTTCATATTTTGGAATTATATAATTTACCATTATATTCTTATTTTTCCTTGATAAAATGTTCTACGAAGCTTTAAAATAAAAAGTTATTTCACATTTAGATTTTTTCTTAACATCATTTTGATCTTTATGCTCGCTTGTGTGTGTGTGTATGTATGTGTGTATATATATATATATATATATATATCTGTAAAAGAACAATGTGAATAAAGAAAAAACAAAAATATCTGAGCTGATGTATTCTGAGGGACTTTATGAAGCCTTGATAAGGGCCATCAAAAGACAAAATTTATCACTAGGATAAGTTTTTATTTTTGTCTATATTCATACATACATATATATATATATATATATATATATATAGGTGTGAGTTTGTAATGCAGGGTTTCATGCTCTTGCGATCGTCAGACAAGTTTTGTCTGATGATCGCAAGAGCGTGAAACCCAGTGTTACAAACTTACACCTATCTATATGAATATGTCTGCTCTATCACCGATATTGAGTGCTTTCAAATAAGTACCACACATATATAATATATAAATAATATATATAACAAATTGCATATATATGTTGATATTTATAATTATATACATACACTTTTCACACACACACACATATATATATATATATATATATATATATATTGTAACAAAGTTGTTGAACTCGTAGGTTTATTAACCTTTTGTTCCTGCATTTACTTTTATAAAGAGTGCTCGATACAAATGTAGAGCGTTATACTGTAATGGTTGTTACAATGTTTTTAAATTCATAGTATCACTACACAGAAATTTTTCATGTTTCGAAGCCAGCCCAGGTGATTTTTTTTTTTTTTCTTCTAAAAAATCATCTGAGGAAGAAGCCAAAAACATAATGGGCTGGCTTCGAAACATGAAAAAGTTTTGTGTAGTGATACTATGAATTTAAAAACATTGTAACAACCATTACAGAAAATATATATGCTTGCAGAACTCATCTCAGTAATGTTTCTTAAATTCACAAGATCTATTTGTGTCACGTTTATTCTATTTTCCCAATTTTTGAATGATATTGTGGATATAGTGATGACATTACTTCATATTCTGTTAAGTTTATTTTTGTCCACTTTGCTAAAAAAAAAAAAAAAAGTTTCAGAGATACAAAACTAATGGAATGACACATCTGTCACTCCAGATACTAATCCACTGGAAAACTTGTAGACCATCATTAAAATAGACATTCATGAGAATGAAAAGAAATATTCAAGCAGAATAGATTTCTGGGAAAACAAAAAAAAAAACTGCTGTAAGTAGTATTAGTTTTAGAAAAGTTAATCAATGATTGAAATATTGATGATGGTTATAGAATGCCAAGCAGCTCATATTAACATTTAAAATATTTTATTCAGATATGTAAGATTTTGGCTTAATCAAATATGTTTGTATAGACTCTGTTTTGGATTTATTTATAAATATAAATTTGTTGCTTTTTGCTTACATAGCAGTCCCACTGCATGTTATTTTCAATTTTTTTTGTGTAAGCTAAAACTTCTGATAGATTTCTCATATAAGTATATATATTATACTGACAGTGGTTGGTTAATATCAATTGTGAAAAAAATGATTTGTATAAAAAATTGACATGGTCTGTTTATACACATGCATGGTGATTATCAGTTTCACACTTTACTGCCATCATCTGACCATCTGTAATTCTATGATTATTACAAGAACTTGCATCTAAATCCTTGGGAGCTTGCCCTTTCATGAGAGCTGCATTACTTATTAGGCTACAAAGACCAATCAGGAGTTGTTATTCCATTTCAGACACATAGCATTTCTTTCAGTATTTGTCTATACTTCTGAGATGAGGTAGTATTTACATTAATTGGACTGTTGTCCTCATCTTTAGTGCCATGGTTACATTTCGGCTGTTGTACGCTCCAGCCTTCTTCCAGTGCTATGAATTTTGAATTGGATCCTTTATTTTGATCACTGGGATATATCATTCTTATTCCATGTGAAATGCCACTTCCAGTAGCCATGTAGTTATCTTCCTTCAACTCAACTAAGTTCTTTTTTCACCACTGCTGTAGCCTGGTATTGAATTGACAACATGTTGGGTCAAGTCACTGGAACTAACCAACACCTATATCCATTTGGCCTTGTGTCTTTGAGAACTCAACTGAAAGAGTTGTGAGTTCAATATCAGGCTACAGCAGTGGTGAATAAATAAATTAAAGAGTTAAGTTAAAGGGAGATAACTACATGGCTACCAGAAGTAGCATCAAACATGGAATGAGAATGATATACCCCCAGGGATTGAAATAAAGGGTTTGGCTCAAAATTTCTAGCCTCTGAAGAAGGCCAGAGCGTACAACTTTTTTCTCCTCATTTCCTCTTGCTCTGAATGCTTCATATATCGCCATCTTTGTTTACATACACTAATTGTATTGTAATATTATTTGAAGTACTTACCTGAAGTATTCTCAATGACTATAATCTTTGGTATTTCTTTTGTCTTATTTTCAATTACTTTTTTTTATCTCATCACATTGTCAATTAACAATAGAATCAAATAAACTTCTTCTGTTTTATGATTTGTCATAAAAAAGAACTGAAATTTAAATAAAAGAAGAAAACAAAATATGTCAAAATGAATATTTCTTTTTAACAATATTTGTTTTGATTAGAAAGATAGTTGCAAATATTTTATTGAGGGGGGGGGCTTTGTGATCAGAATCATTTGAAAGTCTTGTCATATGCTAAGCACATGGAAATTGATATTATGAATTAAATATTTTTTAAAAGTTGTGTTAAGTATGTTTTGATGTTTTTCTCCTGTCTTACCAGACTTTAAAAAAAAAAAAAAAGACTTCCATCAGGCAATGTTTTCTATTAGTAACAAGTCTGATAGTTTATGATTTGCTATCTATCTCTCTATATATGTATTAATGGATGAATAATATTATTACTTTTCCAGATCTCATCATCATGACTGTCCATTACCGAAATATTGGGGAGGTGTTTTACTTTTTTCATCATGGGGCATCTATTTATGCATATGTTTATGTCATGGTAAGTATGTAATTGTTTCGCAGACTGATTTCTTTTTTTTTTTTTTTTTTTTTTACTGTTAAAGTTTTTCTATTCATTATTATACACTTGTCAGGCTTTCAGTTATTTTGACCTGGATTATTTTTGTTGTTTTGTGCAGAGCATTTCAGACAGCATCTTCTGAACTCTCTTGATGGCATTTAGGACAGTGTACTCTTTGAGCTATTTATTTGAACGTGCTTTAGGTGGTTCTTTTTTTTTTTTTTTTGGCTTTCTCTTTTCTCGAACTTCCCGCCTGTGGAATTCTCTTCCACATACTTGCTTTCCTGGCAGTTACAATTTCCAAGAATTTAAATGTAAAGTCAATAGTCATCTCCTGTCACACTAACTTACATCCTCTCTCTCATGCTTTTCTACATCCACCCCACTCTCATCAGTACTCTCTTCCCGACACCCACTGCAACCTCTTGCTCTTTATAACATTCCTCCTATGTAACCCCCTGCACAACAGTTGCAGTAAAATGCCTTGCTTGGGGGCGACACAAAAAAAAAAAAAAAAATACCCTTCAAGCATTCTTCGGAACAATTTTGGGCTCCATAAAAGAGGAGCATTTTTGTGTACATTTCAAATGGCATATTTTCTGAACTGTCTTGAGCATGTTGCATAGCTGTTCTTGCCTTTGGCAAAATCTAAAATTACAGTTTATCACTTTTGGTGATATCAGTCATTTTCTTGGGGGTATTAGTACATCATATAAAGTCAAATTGTTGGTGTGTCTTTATACACAAAGTCTGTCTTATTGGATTGACATTAAGATATGTCATCAGTAAAAGATGCTTTGGATGATTACTTCTACAAGTACATGTGTAAACAGAGGTGATGAAAGAAAGTGTTGTGTGTATATGTATGAGGTTTCTGTGTTTGTGTATTTCAGTGTGTGTGTGTGTGTATATATATATATATATATATGATGGACTCTCTCGTCGATTACGACGTATGAGGTCTAGACAACTGTTCAATTCGATGTAGCACACCTGCATTTACTCAATCGTAAATGGCATTTGATTCCTGCAAGAGACTTGCAAACAAGCCCACAGTGGAGGCAAGAAGGGAGATTGCACGAATGGTCGGTTGGGACACTTGCAGATGCTTTGGTTCTCTCATGTCTTACACGCAGTTGGTCAATCTCAGTCTCAGAGAACTGCTTGATGCCCCTCTGGCAGGCAGATCTCCATTCATTTCATTGAGAGGCAAATCACGGTGAGGAATATTTGTACATGTCAAATTCATTTTCAGCTTATCCTTAAAGCGAAGCAGAGGTCTACCCACATTCTGCCGTCCACTGCTGAGCTCGCCGTACAACACTTGCTTTGGTATCCGGTCATCTTCCATACACAAGACATGTCCTGCCCAACGCAGCTGTGATTGCATCAGAAAGCTCTCAATTCCGCTAATACTTCAGTGCGTGAATAGGCCCGCATTAGACATCCGATTGTTTAGGGTGAAACCACAAATTGTTCTATGTCAATTTTTGTGGAAGACATCAAGCTTCTGGATGTGATTATGATACTGTCCATGATTCCGATCCATAAAGCAGCATCGTTAGCAAACTGCTTTATACACAAATGCTTTAGTCCTTAGGCTAATCCCCCTATCATCCCATAACCGATGGTGCAGTTTCCCAAAAGCACTAGTTGCTTTTGCAATTCGATTAATGATTTCAGCATCAAGAGAAGCATTCTAATTAACCTTACTTCCAAAGATAGGTAAAGTTTTTCACATATTTCAGATCTTTATATATATATATATATATATATATATATATATATATATATATATGTTGTTAAATATAACAGACAATGAATATCTATTATGTTTAATCATGAGCTGTTCTAATTAAACATAATAGACATTCATTGTCTGTTATATTTAACAATATATGTTCAGAAAATTATCTGCTGCCATGATACACTAAATATATTTGCATGTATATGAATGTGCATACATAACCTTACTGCTGATTTTGAGAAGGACCTCCACTCTATGGTAGACTGGGATAAGAAATGGCTTGTAAATTTCATTGCTTCTAAAATGAAGCTGCTATCTGTTAACCACCACAGGCAGTCCCTCCTACCCCCCATAAGCATGGACTGAGTGAGTCTCCCTGAAAGCAATACACTGTGCCTTCTCAGCCTCACCCTCTCTTCTGACCTCAGGTGGAGCCATTAAATTGAATCAATAGCTATATCCACTGCTAGGAAGGTTGGGTCACTGCCAGGATTTTTTTTTCCACCTGTGTCCATCTTGCACATATACCATATACCATCTGACCATGCATAAAATACTGTTGTCTTA
>JBBBDQ010002002.1:500000-522500 GCA_037127315.1 Ascarosepion bandense | reverse complement strand
ACCTAGTGTTGTCTTTATTTAGTCTAATTTCAAATGACCTAATTTTTTTAAAAATAATTTTATTTTAAATCCTATATCTTTTTATTCCCTTTTATTAATAATTATGCCTTTTTAAGTAAAGGCCTTTTTCTAATACTTCAACGTTTTGGGGAAATTAGGTTTTTGAATTTGTCCAGCGTCTGTAATATTTAAAAAAATTTTTTTCTTTAGTTTCTTTCTTTTACCCTCCCTTCCTTCTTTTATCTCTCTTACCACCTTTTTTCCGTATTGCCTAAACTACGTCGATTTAACGCGTCTGTCTGTTAATTTTTAGTTACATTCTTCCTTTTTTTTTGCGAACCCAAACGATGTCAATTTTTTTTCTTTTCTTATTTATTTGATTTTATTCTATCTTTTTCTTTTTCTTTTTCGTTTTCTTTTTCTTTTTCTTTCCCTTTATTTTTATTTTTATTTTTTATTTTTTTTTTTTTTTAATTTTATTTAATTTTATTTTATTATTTATTTTTTAATTTCTTTGCAATCTATTTAAAAAGGAAAAGTAGACTAATTTTTCTCCAGTTTCTGAAAGGTTTTTTCTGTTGCTGAGGTGATGTGTCGTCTCCCGTGGGGATCTTCATATCGAAATGGCTATTCAACATCTTTGAATTAATCCTTTTTTAATATATATATATATATATATATATATATATATATATATATATATAAAGGACAGTTCTATTATGCATAAAATTTGTGCACACAAGATTCCTTTCAAAACCTGAATTAATACTGGCATAAGAAGTTGGTTTATAATTTTGTATGTTTTTTTTTTTTTAATGTGTGACCCACCCCCACTCTCTAATCTAAACAATGTCATTCTGTGTATTCATTGATTATCCCTTATTCTCATGTAGATGTTTGTCCCTCTTTGTTTGAATTCATCTCAGTCTCTCTCTCTCAGAATAGTTTTCTCTCAATGTTAGAGATCTCTGTCACCCTGAATTTACATACAGCAAAATTGGTCAAAAGTTGACGTTTGTTTCTTCACCTTTTCTATTTTTCCTCCTGATAATTTTTCCAATTTTCTATTGATTCATTTCTTTGTCTTTTTCTGCTGATTTTTCTGAGATAATGATTTTAGATCTGTGCTTTTTCTTCTCATCTCCCCCTCCCAAAGCTGTGTAGGGAATCATGATTTAATAACAAATTTTCATATCATTGGAAAAGTAATTAACTTACTTTTCATTATTTTGTCTCTTCATTTCAGTCTTTTTTTCTTTCACTTCCTGTTGACTTTGTTGCGGATGAAAATTCTAGGTCTCTTTTAATACTGGTTTGCTTTCTGGGAATTAAACATTCAGTGTCTACCCTTTCATTTTCTCTTGTCTTTGTGATGGATCAAAATTCAATCTCTATTCTTTCAGTTCCTATTGACTTTGTGGAGGATGAGCATTCTGTGTCTCTTCTTTTTTTACATATTTTTTTTTTTTTTTTTTTTTTTTTTTTTTTTTTTTTGAGGATTGAACATTCAGTATCGATACTTCTACTCGTTCGCTGAGAAAACATGACATGATGTTAAAAGGCCCCAAACTTAATAAAAACAAAGTTTTATCGTCATAATGATTGTTGTTATTAAGAGGAAAGATCAAAGTATTTTTTAAATTATTTTATTAAAGTTTTTAATTGTTTTTAACACATTCAAATTTTTTTTAAATCTTTTTTTTTTTATGTCAGTGAGTGACCAGTTTTTTTTACTAGAGTTTAAGTAATATTACTCAGCTCTTTTTTTTTGTGAGTGAAAAACACATTAATTTGGAAATTCTTACAAAAATCAAATAATGGTTGACTTTGAAACTTTTAGGGCTTATTTGCAAATGACTGAAATTATTTTTGATAAAATCTTGGTAAAATATTTTTTTTATGCATCTTGCTCCCCCGCCAATTAATTTCCTGAAATCCCTATTAATTGACTACCTTTTATGGAATTTTATTTTATTAGTTAAATGGAAAATATAAAACAACTTTTTTTTTCTTCTATACGCAATAAAACTATGCAATTTTTATTCAGATAAACTTTTAATTACTTTAATAAACAATATGGATCAAGGATATCATAGTGTGAAGAGAAATGAATAATGAATTTTTAAAAGAATTGTTTTCATTTTTATTTTTTAATGAAAATAGTTCATAAAGTTTTAAAATTTTTTTGAAACTTCTCAGTTAGGTTATTTAATTAATAAGTAAAAAGTATATTTACTAAATGAAAAGGTTAAGAAAAATATTCATGCACCAAGATTTTTTAAGATAAAACATTTTTTGTGTGCAAATGTGTTTGTGCATTTTTTTTTTTTATTGTGTGCCATATCATTAAAAGATTGTGTTTCAAAGGTTGCAAAAAAAAAAACAAAAAAAACAAACCCTTTTATAAATATTTTCAGCAGGGTTACAGTTCTTTCATTTTGTTTCTGTGTTTTGTGTGTATGTTTCGATATTCAACAGGCTTGTCAAATCACACTTTCAAAATTTAAAGTGAGTTTTGTTTTTAATTACTGGTTCCCTTATTTTTTAAATTAATTGTGAATGCAGCTATCTTCACTAATTTGTCATAGCTATGGTTTAAAAATATTGAAAAAGCTTTGACTTTATATTTTAACTTTAAATTGAATTGAATGGAAGCATAATTTAAAAAAAAAAAAAATTTTTTTTTTTTTTTTTTGGCTGTGTAGTTGAATTCCTTGCATTCACTTATACACAAATACTCTTGGGAAAGGTATTAATCTGTCTCTATGGGTTAAATAATAGGACAGATTAGATTCTATAGCCTAATCTGGCAACCAGTCTACTGCAGAAAGCAATGGCAACCTACTGCGGCATAATCTCCTGCCCAGTCAGTCATATCACCCAAAGCGTGAATCATGTATGGCACTTGACTGATTGACTGACTGAATATAATAGTTGAAAACAATCAAAACTTCAACTGGGCATAAAGTGGGGGATCTGTTTTTCATTGTTATGAAGTAATAAACTGATCCCGCACTAATTATACTTAATATAATAATGCAATATAATCTCTTCTCCCTCTAGCTATGAATCAAATAACAGCACAGATTGGATTCTATAGTCTTGGCTGGCAACCTATTGCGGGAAAATCTTCTGTCCAGTTAGTCATGACTCTTTCAAGACATGATTGCCTAAAGCATGTATCATGTATGTCACTTAACTGACTGACAATTATATATCTTCTTTAGGGTATTAGATTAGTTAAATAAAATAAGTGTAAACAATTGTAGTTAATAATAAAACGTAAAGTATTTTAAAAATTGAATAAATACGTTAACCACATCATATGCATCATGATAACAATTATTATTAATAAATAATAATATGAAAAATAGATATTAAAAATATTAATAAATGTCATAGCATTTCATAAATTATTGAGTTACCTCTGTCGTGTTATATAATTTCATTCTCTGTTATAAAATTTTTAAATTAATTCAAGAAAGCTTTATATTTTAATTTCTATTTTTCAGAAATCATCAAATGTTAGGCTATTCAACAAAATATTAGATAATTGATGAAAATATTGTGTTAATTTTTAAAAATTACTGGGTAGTTAGGTTCTGGGTATGACAATAAACTGTATCCAGTAGCAAGGCCTCTGATGGGGAGGTTGTGAGGAGCATGGAGATTTAACATTCACTGTCTATTCTTTCAGTTCCTATCGACTTCATGATGCATGAAAATTCAGTGTCTTTTTATCTATCTATTGTTTGTTATTTCATGTTGCTGAGAGGATTTTTTTTTTTGTTTAAATTTTGTTTTCCTTTACTGAACTATGAAATTAGATAGCAGACCCCATGCACCCCCCCCAAAAAACGGATAAAGCAAACCCATATAGCATCAAATTAAGAAAAGTGAAATATGTTAAAAATTTTCAATGTGTAGCAGTGTTCATTTTATCCAAGACTCAGTAATAAAACTCCCTCAAGTGCTTTGTCCTCAAACTAATCGATCTAAAACTTTCAGAGGGTAACCTTTCAATTCGGTGGTACCTGCAATGTGTACTGTCTTTTATTTCTCGTTTTTTCTCTGCTGTGATAAGAATTACAAATGTCTGATAAGTTTGAAGCTGTGCACAGCTTGTTATCTTGTTGGTTGGTTAAAGAAACTTTTCAGCATTTCCTTGTGTCAAATTTTCAGAATGAAATGCAATCCTTTACTGAAAGGTGGACGTGGGAAAAATGATTAATAAAAGAAAATATTGTGTTGCTTACTGAATATGTCATAAACTTAATGAATGTACGGACTCAACCATTGCCATGGAAACAATGAAGATGGGGATGTTTCTTATTTTTATGATTTATTCATTTGTGATTTTGCTCTTTTTCTTAACACACGTGTGTATACATTTATTTTTGTAGAATTTTGGTGTCCTGCCATACTTTGCAAATTATCGTCTTGTGGCTGAATTTTCCACACCCTTAGTTAATCAAAGGTAAGTGGGGGAACAAATGATTTTCATCATGGCTCTCGGCAACTTTCTATCCCCTAGCTCATAGCAATTTTTGTCTTTTTATTATCCCTCTTATGGCGAGCATGTTGAAATACCAGTTCTTAGGCAATCACTGAAGTTAAGCAATGTCATGTCTAGTCAGTTCATAGTTAGATGATCGCTTGGGATACCAGGTGCCGTAAAATTGGATGGTATAAATGTACAATGGCTTGGAAGGAGGTTGGAGAGCCAAGTTTAAATTTCAGTTGGGTTTGTTATATTCAATTATGTGCCAATACGTTTGGGAAAGGATGTGCGTTGTGGTGCAGTGGATATCGACTCGGAACGACAAATCATGGAGCCGAGTTCGAATTCCAGTTGAATTCGTTGCATTCACTTATGCACAAATACCCTCGGGAAAGGTATTAATCCATCTCTTCCCTCCAGTTATGGGTTAAATAATAGGACAGATTGGGTTCTATAGCCTTAGCTGGCAACCAGTCTACCACAGAAAGCAATGGCAACCTACTGTGGGATAATCTTCTGCCCAGTCAGTCATGTCTCTTTCGAGACATAATTGCCCAAAGCATGTATCACATATGGCACTTAACTGACTGACCTTTGGAAAAGGTACGAATCCTCTCTCTCTCTTCTTTCCTTAGCTATGGGTTAATTAAGTAGGGTTTGTATCAAGAAATCATTATCTCCTGAAAATTCTTACGATCTAATATTTTCTGGCTTTAAATAACCTGAGAAAGGTTGATAATTTGTAAGAAATCAAAGCAGTCAATCAGTTTGTAAAATAAGCCTCTGTTGGTTCAAATGTTCTGCAGTGAACATTTATTTCAGTTTAATAAACTGTAACAAAATAATCATGTTGAGGATAAAAGAAACAGTTCACTGTACCAAATTGGTGGTGGGTGGGGTGAATGCTGGTTGGTGAATCAAAGGAAATTCTTTAACAATGGTGCCGGCACTTTTATCTGATCTTCAAGCTTTGTTATTAATTGTAAGAAATGTTGTCCTTCCATTTGCTTACCATGTTTATAAACCATTTAAATTGAATTTCTATGATAATTTTTTTAAATATGATTGTCAGAGCAGCACTTTATCCAGATGTCATGCCAAGGAGGATTTAAATACTCACTCTCTATTTCTGATTGTGTGTGTGTGTGTGTGTGTGTATATATATATATATATATATATATACACACACATATTTAGTGTATCGAGGCAGCAGATAATTTTCTAAACATATACTGTTAAATATAAGAGACAATGAACATCTATTATGTTTAATCATGAGCCGTTTTGAACGTCGTATTTTGGCTTTAATTTCAGTTGAAAATAAAGACAAAAATTCTCCAACATTTGGATAATTTTTTATTTATTTGGTTCTAAGCTTTCGGCTCACATGAGCCATCTTCAGAGAGGTCATGTAAGCCAAAAGCTTAGAACAAAAAAAAAATAAAATAGAAAATACATGCTCAATGTGAAATAAATTCATACATTTGCTGATGCAAAAAAAAAAAAAAATAGTTCCAGTACATCCAATAATGCTGGGGTCAGAACAGTGTTCTGGAATGGATCATTAGTTGTGCAAAGCCTCATTTGGTAGTCATGAGTTATCTCCCCCTAACCCGGCATTCCTCAGGACACTGGTGAAAAAGACCGAAAAAGGATCTGGCACCAATTGGACAAATCCTTCAGGCAAGAATTTGGTCCGCCAAGTATGGAAACTAAATAGATTAAAAGATCTGAAAGTGACACAAGCCCCCCCCTCTCCATGAAGGCAGTTGTCAACATCATTCAACATCTGAAGAGTCAGTGCTCACTTTGCAACAATCATCAGGCAGATACCATATTTAGATGTCCTTGCCCGTATCGAGGAAATAGCCGTGAACATCCCTTAGGCTCAGGCGGATGAGCTAAGATGGAAAGTGAGACAGACACTGGAGAAAGCCAAGCCACCCAAACCAAATACCAGGAGAGGGGAGCAGCTGGCAATCAGAACCCTACAGTGGAATGGGAACATCATCATACTGACAAAGACAATGCATCTCTAGTGATGGACAAAATTAAAAATATACCAAGAAACTGGAAGACCTCATTGCAAGAAGGTAGCTATAGCAGATCCTAATCAAGAACAAGGATCACTTCCAGCCTAGTTGTCTCAACATTACAGCAAGCTACCTCCCATGTATGGTCTACCTAAGATTCACATAAGACGGTATTCTGCTCAGGCCAATTGTCAGCAGGCTAGCCTTGGTGTGCCACCCTCTCAGTTTACTTTCTTGTACGTATAATTGACCCACTGATAGGAAAGTCACCGTCATGTGTTCAAAACTCCACCCACATCGTAGAACTTATTAAAGATGCTCCTATCCAATGCAACCAGATAGTGAACCTGAATGTGGTGAGTATGTTCACGAAGGTACTCATGGTGGCGGCACTACCAGTAGTCAGACAGACTGGCCTCGGACTTATCCCTAGCAGAACTGACCAGTATTCCACTAGATAACCTGATGAAGATACTTTCTGCATACAAACAACACACTTCGGACTAGAATCAGACATAAATAGACAGGATGAAGGTTTAGCAATGGACTAGCCATTATCACCATCACTGGCTAACATATACATGGAATACTTTGAAGAGATGGCATTAGAATCCACAGTTCTAAAGCCAAATCTATGGCTGAGATATGTTGATGACATCTTCATATTCTTGCTACACCAGGAGGAGGAGGTCCAGACGCTACTGGACAATGTGAACTCAATAAGACCATCGAGGCAGTTCACTATAGAGAATAAGAGTGACAACAAACTGGCATTCCTGGATGTATTAATAACTTGAACAGAGGTGGGTTTCAAGACATCCGTATACCACAAGCCAACATTTACCGGACAATACCACATCTTCAACTCACACCACCCATGCAATGTAAAGAAAGGGATTGTCCGCTGCCTTCGACATTGAGCAAAAGTCATAAGCAGCGACCCAGAGACATACGAATGGGAAATGGTCAGTATAAGCAGTATATTTTACAACGTAACAATTATCCAGGGTACATGACAACAGCAACTCTAACAAACATGGAAGGGAAGGTTCACGAGAATAACAACTCTCAGAAAACAACGTCAGTCTGTCTACCCTATGTAAAGGGGTTATTGGATAAAATACAAAGGATTTGTGGTCTGTATAACATCAGGATGATCTTTAGAAGTGGTTCTTCACTTCTTGGGTACATTTCTTTCTTTCCTCTGTCTGGATAAATCTAACCCATTCTTTTTTGTAAAAAATTTCGATCTGATGAGATGAATATTTTCTAAAAGAAATGATTTTTATAAAATATCATTATCTCTTTAAGATATTCTTGAAATAAATTATCACCAATGGATTTTGTAAATTCTTTCAATTTATTTTCATTATATATATATATATATATATATATATTAGTCATCCACATACAAGTCTGTTTCGCTGTATCACAGTTCATCAGTATGGCCAGACACATCCACTTGCTTCTGGCTGGGATTGAAATTTGACTTGTTTGGTGTCAGTTGGAGTCACTACCCGCTAAGCCTAGGCACATGGAATCAGAGAAGGGAAATTTTAATATGTTGTATACACACCCTAGTCACCGAAAGAACTCAATTCATTCCTGAAGAGTAATGCATATATCGTAGAAGTGGAAACTATTTTTAAAGTTTTTCAATCATGAGGTCATAATATATTAGTCATTTACATACAAGCTTCTGGCTGGGATCAAAAAAATTTATATAATATATATAATAACAACCAAACTTTTTGTGAAAATGCATCCTTTAATTTGTGCTTAAAACTCTGGATCCAATGTGGTTTCAAAAACAGATTTTTTTTTCTTCAATGCCGCAAAATTAAATTCTGACTGTTACTAAAACAAATTCGAATGAAATTTTTAATAAAACGCAAGGGAAGTAACTCTATATGCACTATGCGCGCACAGTTGTCAAACTTATAACTGGAAAAAAATTTAGAAAAATAACTCTGTGCCACGAAATAATTTTCAGGAACGATTCTTCAGCTAAAAGCAAGAAATTGAGAGGAATTGGTTATGAATGCAGTCAGTAATATTTCCTAATATACAGGAAATTAAAGCAAAAACTAACAAAAAATTTCATTTTACATCCTGTCACTTGCAACAAACATAAAATTCTTTTCAAGTAGTATGCATGTTTTTTATAATTCTTTATTTCAATTTTATATATATATATATATATATATATATATATAATAATATATATATATATAATAACTGCAGAAAATCTATTCCTTTTCATTACTCTTTCTTTTTTTTTTTTTTGCTATTCTTATCGGTCTTATTATTTCTTTAAAATGTTTTTCATTTTCATTTTCTTTTTCTTTGTCCATTTTTACTTGTTTTTCCCGTCTTGTTTATTTCTCAAATCTAGAATATAACCAGATTAGAATTAATCAGTCAACCTATGGATTTAATTCTCATAAAGCAATTAAAAAGCAATCATAAAAACATACTTATATAAATATTCTTTCATATATATTTATTATAAAGATCTTTCTGAATATTTTAATTTTGATTATAGCTTTTAAATCTGTACCTGCATTGTAATAGTATTATTATTATTAATATCAAATAATGTGTACCTAAAATATATGAATTGGTAGTTGGTAAGATTTAAAAACAATTGCTTCAGCAAAAATGTTTTTACTTTAGTGTTTAAAAAAATTTTTTATCACATCAGCTTTTTAGTTTTCTTTTGTTATCTGTAAATTAGCGTGACTTCTTTGAAAAGTTGAAGTAGTAGTTTCTCCATTGTTTTCTCCCACTGTTTTTGGTTTTGAATTGTCCTAGACTGAATGCCACCCAAGGCTCAAGATCTGAGTTTGAATTGATATTTAACCAGCAGCTGAGGGGAAGAAGTGATGGAATCTTGCCTTTCTCTAGTGCATTAATGCAAATTTAATGCCAGTCTTGTTTAGAATTTGGCCAATTTTGCTGTCCATTTTTGATAAATTATGCCACCCAACATTCAGGTAGAAAAGCTCACCCCCTTTGAAAAAACAATTTCATAAATCTGGTTTAATTTTTTCTGTTTTTTTCTTTTAATCATTTTCACTCCAACCAAGTTAGTAAAGCCACTAAGATACATAGGGTTACTAACTGCGAAAGAAAAAAAGAGAGACCTTATTAAGGATAGAGAGCAATAAAATAAGAGTAAGCAAGAAAACAGTAGATAATGATTGACATTGTATTTCAACTTTTCAAGACCGAAGTTATCTAGAAAGCATGGAGCTGGAAGAAAATTCCACAAGTGAGAAGAATCTGTTAGAATAGAACTTACAGTTGCCACTTCAACTGTAATTAAAATTCTAAAAATAACTTTTTAGAACCTTGCTAATTACCAAGGAAGTAAGCGTCAAGAGAAAAGCTATCCTTTTCTGTGTATGAATGTTCAACTCTGCTGAAAAGTTGAGGTCAATGCAGAGTTTTAATTTGTTTTAATTCAATTTCATTTTTTGTTTGTTTTATTTGGAGCAATGTTTGCATGTGTGAGTTTTTTCTCTAAGTCTTTTCCATCATACTTCAAGTAGATCAATCCCAAATATGTTTGTTTAAAAGTTCGTCTTTCTCTCATTTTATATATATGTATTGTTGGGAAATCTATGACTAAGTGGAAAAAATTTTTGTGATATTTTGGCTTTGAGATCAACAAATTAATGTTTACATTGATGCAACTGTACATCCGCAAAGGAGACGGGAAACTGACAATTTTACATAATATTTTTGTTTTTAAGTATTCACTTTTCGTATATAGTCTAGCCAGTTTTATTTAGTTTCTTTTCGTCTTTATTAAATTTTTAATTAAATATCCTACCTTATAAAAGATCTGCCAAGAAAGAAGAAATGTTGTGAGAATCTGGATGCAAATTTACTGGGGAGGATCTAGCAATTGAAGCACTTTCTATACATTTTCATCTTAGTAAATTGTTTTCTCTTTTAATTAGAATAACATTTAAAAAAAAATCAAAATTGTGATCTGTTGCATTACAGTGAGCAATTAATGCATTTAACGTGTTTTGCAGATTCTCTTTTGTGTTCATAAAATCTATATATTTAAATTCCTTGAGGTTTCCTCATGGAAATTATTAAAGGTGATAAAATAAATTCCGCCTTCAAGTTCCAGCATATTATTTTTTTTCATATTAAGTCTTTTATTGTTTTTGTAGGGTTGTCTATCAGTTTATCATTGTTTTCGTTAAAATAACCAATAGAGTAAATCTTGTCCGGCCCGCTACCTTACTCTGGACACGATATAAATATAGGTAAACCAAACCAAAGTGGCAGTTGATGATCTGAATATATTGTGTCGAAATTTAAAAAATTTTTTTTTTACCTGGAGAGTGTGTTTTACTTTTATTTTTTATTTGTAGGGATTGCCAATATTATCATACAGCCTCACTTTCGTTTTTTCTGTGAAATTGCTTTTGTGAGTGGGCACTTTTAAATGAATATAAAATAGTGTTTTCAACCAATTTTAATGGAATTTTTTTTTTCAATACTGATTTATGAAATATTTATTTTTACGATGTGATATTTTTTTTTTTTTTTTTTTACAAAATTCCTGTCAGATATTAAATTATATTGAATCTTAGCTTTCTTCAAACACATAGAAAGAAAATTTATTCGCATATTTAATAATGTTTCTTTTCCATGACACTGGAGTCATAGCTGTTTGGCCCTTCTCTATCACTCTAAATAGCTTTTTAGCCCTCACTCTCTAAAAGGTTGCTGACCCATGCTCTATACCAAGATGACAAAAATTAAACTGATACCAAAATGACATACACGTTGTATAGCCTTTGATGAGACAACAATTATTAATTTGATGATGGGATCCCAAAACTTGTCTTCTCTCTTATAAAATCATTTGCCTTTTGCACACTGATGAAATAACGATATTCTCACTTAATAAAATGACGATTGTAACACGTATATATAAATAAAGGCATACAACATTTTCGTCTTTATTCGTCAGGTGATGTGACATGACATGGAGTAGGAGGTGGGGAGGGAGGTGTCAACACTCACACATCGAGTCAGCCAGAGGCTGTTTCTTGTCCGTGGTTTTTCCTGCGTCTTTCTTGGTCTGGGTTCCAATCTCAACTGCTCATGGACTGCCTACTACTACTAACCTGTCTCTACATTATATTTTAGGCAAATTGTTTACAAACATTTTGACCTTGACTTTGCTAGTTTCAAAACAATCAAATATTTTATGGGTAATTTTGCCTGCATTCTAAACTTTGAAAACAATCAAATATTTATGAAAACAATGTCTGTTTTTCTTTTGCTAGCCAGTTTGCATATTTTTGCTGTTTCATAAAAATACACTCCTTCGTGAAATTATGCACCAGCTCAAATAATATACAACAGAAGTTGTCATAACAAATTTTTCATTAAACTTAGATGTTTTTTTAAATTGTAGTTGTGATATTGTGATTTAGTCTGATAAAGTTATATGGAAAAACACATCATATGAAAACTTTTTCCACTTTGTCTCTGATTTTTTAAAAAAATTGTTCTTAATATATAGAAATTTATATTTTGTTGTCTTGTATATCTCAAATAAAAAAAATTGGCATTGGTCTGCCGCTTGCAAGTAAGTTTCATGTGTGTAAAACATGCAATCATTTGGCAGAAAACTATGGCCTCTGGTGTCGGATATATTTGTTCTTCCTTGGCAAATCCAAATGCTAAATCTTGGAGGTTAGCATATACACAGGTAATGTATATACCAACCAAAATCAGAGGTAAAACAACGTTTACATGGCAAAAGATATACAGCCAAGGCAATGATGTTAAAAATATATATATATATATATATATATATATATATGCACCTGATGATTGCTTAACACGTGAAACTCTGAATCATGCCTAAAACATAGGATAACCTGTATATTTATTAATACTTTTCGTTGTTATACCGTATTAAGCACTGTTCTATTAACACCTGATTAATATTTATATATTGATGTGTATCTGTGCATATGTACATATATATTTGATTTTATATTTCTAAAATCATCAATATTAAGTTAGAGCAAAATTATTTAAAGTGCAAAATTTATGTGTCCCTGTGAAAACTTGAAAATTGATTGTCATAATCATATCCAACTCACAAACTCTACTAAAACTCTGAAAAAGCAAATGGCCTTATCCACTTCTATGTCCATCGCAACCATCTAGAGTAATCATAGGTCTCTATGTAAGATCATTTAGAATATGTACCTCCACATTCCTACCGAATGAGGAAAGACACAATGAAAACGATTTCAAGTTCCTTTAGTATTTGAATTCTTTTCGTGTATAATGCTTAAGGCAAATCCTACAAAAGTCACAAGAGAAAAATCCACAGATAATAATAAAAATAATCGCAACCACTCGGACAGAATTAGGCACGTAATTCTCCTCACCAACACCATAACAGCTGACATAGAGAACAACTTATACAGTCCAATTTAAAATTAATGACTATCACTATATGTGAATGTGCGTTGTGGTGCAGTGGATATCAGCCTGGAATGAGAAATCGAGATCCGAGTTCGAATTCCAGTTGAATTCCTTGCATTCACTTATGTGCAAATACCCTTGGGAAAGGTATTAATCCACCTCTCCCCTCCAGTTATGGGTTAAATAACTGGACAGATTGGGTTCTATAGCGTTGGTCGACAACTAGTCTAGCAGATAGTAATGGCAACCTACTGTGAGATAATTTCCTGCCCAGTCAGTCATGTCTCTTTTGAGACATGATCGCCCAAAGTGTGTATCACGTATGGCACTGAACTGACTATAAACAATGTAGCCAGTACTAAATGGAATAGCAACAGCCATAAAACAAAGGCAGAAATATACAAAATGAATTAAGCAAAATGTCCAGTGAAACATCCGTAAAACTTATACGTAATCCCAGAGATCTATTGCATACTTCAAGCATGCTTGTAGTTCACCATAACACCTCTAACCCAAGCCTTTAATGTAAAAATGCCAGTCTGATTAAAAGATCAGTGAATTTACTTAGAAGAAAATTTATTGAAAGTGTAGAAGACAAAGAGTCCATTAGTAATTTATATTTGAGTCAACTTGGCGTAACTTGCCACATGAAATAGAGCAGCAAATAAGGAAACAGGAAAAGGCGAAAGTAACCAGAACAACAATATATTAACAAAGGTTACATAGAGTTGAAAGCATGCAAATCAAATAAGGAAAGAAAAGTTCTTTTCCTTTGTCTGGAGAGAAATGTAAATGTTCGATAGAAGATTAAATTGAATAAAGTTCAGTTCGAATAAAGCTAATGTACATACTGTTAATGTCTGTTTCCAATTGGAGTATTTTAGTGTTGTGTGTGATGCTGGTGAGAAATAGAAATTTGCGCCACTAATTGCGAGTAGCAGTTAGTGTGTATGTGTGAGTTAGGTAATAAACATGTTTGCTCTCGTCCGGGACAAAACCCCTAACTGTCTTAACACGTAACACTCCCGGCTTATATTGGCATGCCGTTTGTGCAGGAAAACTAGGGTTATTACGTGAACACTGAATGACCATGTGTGAGTGGGTGTGAATGTATCAAACCCTACAAAAGTGCATTGATTTCACAATTCTCTACTGTTGACCAGAATCACTTGTCATTGATGAAACATTAGTAGCACAATGCAACATATGAACTATTAAAAAGAAAAATCTACTTGGAGTGGAATGAATTTCAAATCCAGTAGATGTTGACAGTTTCAGTAGTGGGAAGTGGGGGGATACTACCTGGCCTCAGTAGCTGATAGATATTTTATTATTTCTTCATATTACCAACATGTTTTTCTCACAAAAAGGTTTCTCTCTCATTCCAGCCTAAAAATGTAGGTGAATCATGTACGTGAATAGATTTTTCCTTTTTTTCATTAATAATTTGTATGTGTGCACAAATCTTGAAACTCTGACAAAACTAATACAGTTTTGCCACTAAATCTACCAGCATGTGTCTTATATCTTGCCCAAATTTGCAGTTCTTGTTTAATAGTGATAACTAATTTACATATTTAACCTTGAAAATTAAATTTTTAAAGGTATATTTTATTGCTTGTTTCCAGTCTGTTTATTTGTGATCTTTATAAATAAGCAATTGTTTGTCTTTGTTATTGTTTTTTTTTTTTTTTTTTTTTCCTGTGAAAGTGAAAACCACCTTAACATTTAGAATACATTTTGGGAGTGCTGACAAATTTTTTCTAGTGCTCTAACCACATGAATTGAAGTGCGTTACTAGATTGGCTTCTAGGTCCCACCCTTTTATCATTACTTCCATTTACTTGCTTCCCTGATAGCTACCATCCCCTAAAATTTAAATGCAATGTCAATTGCCATCTTCTATCTCCTTGAATCCCGTTCACGTTTTATCCTTTCTTTAATACAACTGTATCAAGTCTTCTCTCTAATTGTAACCCCCTGTGCACCAGTGGCAGTCCTGTCTTGTTGGGGTGAAATAGTAATAAAAAATGTACTATATTTTTAAGATCAAACAAGTAGTTTAAATTATAACTAGCTGTACATGAAACGATCAACTCCTAAAGCCTTGACCTAAAAACTCTAGTCATGACAGATTACCCATTCAGAAATATCTAAGCTGTTATCAATATGCAGTTGCTTTCTCAATTCATTAGTGGAAAATGGTTTCAAGTGAGTGAAATTCTATAGGTTTTAGTGAGAACCATTTTTATTTCAACCTTGTTGATTGGTATTACAAGATCATAAGCAAGAAACTGTACCGAATAACAGAAACCATGTCACTTGATTTTCAACTGTGGTAACAACTAAAATGGATAGCACATGTAACTTGAAGAGAGAATAACGATATAATCAAGATTTTGATGTTCCACACAACTTTAAACAAAAGGATAGGAAAGAAATCCCCATCATTATTGGAAAGAGTGACAACAGTGGACTTGAGAAACCTATATTCCTGAACAATTGTTTCAAGAGTGATTTATATAAATTCCAACTGAAAGTAGTTTAAGAACAAGATGAGATATTCCTAGACATACTGCGAAATAGGAAAAATCTACTCCCAGTAATTTAAATAAAGGATTCACTTTGAAATTCTCTGAAAGTTATCCAGATAGACAAGTGCCTGAAGAAGGCTGTGGACACATCCGAAACATTGTGATAACAACAAAGATGAGGGCAATAGTATGTATGTAAATATTGATAACACATCCTCCCAGGAATTCAAACAGAAATTTCCATTGTTTGTTCAAAAAACCAAATCAGCACAAATTCAATAATGAAAAGTAATTTTTAAGAAATTCCATTTCTTAAATAAATGGTAGAATTGTACAAGAGACATTGCAACCAGAAATAATCATTATGGGCAAATAATGACCCCCCCCCCTTTCCCTCTCCAGCAAAAACAAAACATTATGAAAATATAAAAATACAAGCAATACATTTTATATACAAAAAAAAAAAAAAAGATTACCAATAATACGTTAATCCTAATAAATTGTAGCAACTTTATCCAAATTTGTTCAAATACTACCACACAACCAACATCATGAAAGCTTTCATGAAACTAAGCTGTATAATATCCTATATTTCTTAAAATCAAACTGTATTCAAAAATGTAACTTCAACAAAACATAAAACACCCATATCACCGCATCTAGTCATCATGTCCACACAAACATGTATATATACAAAAGCTGAGTATCATCTACCATGTGTTCAGTTGTGAAAGCAGAATAACATGATATTTTTATTACTTCCAAGCTCCCAAGAAAATTTTAAATTTTGGCCTTAAAAGAAGTTATGTTGTTAAACAGATAAATCAATAAACCATGCAATTTCTTAAAATGTAAAAATAAAATAAAAAATACAATAATAAATTTTTTAGAAACTCTGTAGTTCTTTTTTTATATATTATTAAGAATTTAAAAATAAAATGTATTGTTTATGAATTTTATATAATCACTCTGTATGAACATATTTGTTTTGACTTCTGTTGGGGGTGATCAATTTATAATGAATTTAAAAAAACAAACTGAACCTCTATTAACTTTTATAAAATTTAATAAATTTTTATTTTTTATTTTTATTTAATTTAAAATTTTTTTTTTTTTTTTTTTTTTTTTTTTTTGTAATCTGGATGGTTTGAAAAAAAATTAATGACAAAAAATTAATGACAAAAAATGCTTATCTCTGGCTCCAGTGAATGTTGTACAATTTTGCTGTTTCAATTTCCTATGGTCCTGGGTATGATGGTAAACTGCCTCTGATTGGGAGGTTTTGTGGAACATGGAAGCACCTCTTAATTGCTGTTGTTCCCAAGTCCACCCTGACCCAGAGTGGTAGCACCTGTTAGGGTCCCAGTTATGGGCAAATAGTTAACCCCCCACCACAAACTGGGGTCAAAACACTATGAAAGTATAAAAATAGGCTTTTAAAGAAAAATATACATTTTTGAAGTAAAAATATTACCAACAATACAGTTTTGAAGAAAAAAAAATTATTACCATAATACATTTTTGGAGGAAAAAAAAAAATCAGCAATACATTTTTGAAAACAAAACTAGAAGACACCTTCAGTTTCTAAAATAACAATAACAAAACTTTATCAAAATCTGATTAAATCAACCTTCTTACTATTACTGAACATTAAAAAAAATACCTTAAAATACTACCTTTTTGGCATTAAATACCTCACAGAGGTTGATATACCGTTAAACAAAACTCAAACTCAATTTACTATGTACTTTAAGTCATAATTCTTAATCTTTGATTACTACCAATTTTCTCAAGACTTTTCTTTTTGTTTCTCATATTCTTCTTTTTCCTCCTAGGTGGTTCCTGGACGTTCTTGGATATCGTAAGGACAGTTCGTTGTTTATCTTAAACGGAGTTTTGATGACATTGGTATTCTTCGTGGTGCGGGTGGCGTGCATGCCCCTCTACTGGTATAAGGTGTACAGCATCTACGGCACAGAATCATTCAGCCGTCTTGGACACATGCAGTTTGTCCTGGTGGCCACCTGCTTGGTGCTTGATACCATTAATATTTTCTGGTTTTACAGAATGTGTGCAGGAGTTCGAAAAGTTCTCACTTCCCATGACAAAAACAGAAACATTAAAACTCAATAAGACCAAAAAAGAAAAATGTTGCCATCATCATTATTATTATTAATTTTTTTCATTTCAGTAAAGAGTAAAAAAAAAACAAAACAAAAGCATACAGTATTCTAATAGCAGTAGTAGTGTTCCTAGAAATTGTGAACAGTATTACAACTGCCATATATGATTGGTTGGACCAATTGAAGTTTGAATTTCGTGATCATATATTGGTTGGTTCTATTAACCTGGGTGATCCTCAGGGTATCAAACTGATATACCCAGCAATAAATAACTGACATGTTAGTAACTTAATTTTCTGTAGGATAGGTAGGTGCTGTACGGGTTTTTGAACTTTTTTTTTTTTTTGGCGGGGAATGGGTTGGCAGAGTTGTTGAAATAAGGTCACTGTTTACATTTTTCTTTCTGAAGAAGACAACTTTTCATTTTTCGTTTTATAGAATTGAATGTTTACATAATCATATGAAATTTATTGAAATCAAAGAAATATGTTTGGACCAATTCCTTTACTGTCTGATATTTTTTTTAGATCTAAATGATTATTTTCTTTATTGTTTGATAATTATATTTTTTGAAAACGTAGATAAAAAAAATTAATCTTGTAAACTAATATTTTTTTTCCAGATTGGAAATGTTTTTTGAGGTGATGGGAATTGAGTTTAGCAAAATACAGGGTATAGTGTAAAAAGAGGGACAAACTAAATTATCGACTGGCCAAACTTGTAGTGTTTGGTCTTGGTTGGTTTGAGTTTACGTTTGAAGAATCTGTGCTTTCTCGGGAAACCGTTTCAAATCATTGTGGATGATTTGGTGCCCAGATCTTCTGGAAATACCCACTTGCTGTGACAGCTGTCTGGTAGTTTTGTTGTGGGGTGACTGTTCCAACTGGTCCCAGACATCTTGAACCGGACCTGGCATCCTCAATGTGAACTCTGAGCCATAATGGCCTTTTTTATTGTTAGCTACACTTCCAATGTTTCAAAACCTTTCTACCAAACATGTGATTTTATGGCAATGGGGAATTTTCCTCTCAGATTATTCGTGTCAAAATTACCCCGAACAAGTGTAGATGACTTTGTTGCAAAATACAGTTCCACAATCTTTGTTTTCTCCTCAACCGAAAACTGCTCATAATGGTCCATCTTTGTATCAGATAAAACTCACCTGGAAAGGAAAATGAAACCATTTTTTCTTTAGAAAATATGAGCCCTTACTTTTGTCCTTCTTTTTGTGACCACTGACAAATTAATGTTTTAAATAACAAAGATCAAATAACATTTTTTGCCATATATCTCTCTATCTTTTTGTTTCCATATTTCAATAGTCAGATAATCCTATCAAGTATTCCTTGTCTGTTATAAGACATTGGATAGAAACCTTTCAATTTGAAGCCTTGAAGCAGTAGTAAAATGTGAAGAGAATATGAATAAATATAATTTTGAGGGTTTCAGAAAGAAATACAAGGGTTATTCAATAAATAAGGTGAATTTTTTGTGTAAGGACTTCTAATACAGATAGAAGCTTACTTTTTCAACATAGTCTCCCAGCAGTGTCACACACTTTTCCATCTGTGCACAAGCATCCGTATTCCCTCAGCGTAAAAACCTTTAAACTGATGTCTCAGCCAATTGCTCACAGCACTTTTGACTTCATTGTCACTTTCAAATTTCGTGCCTCTCGTGAACGCTTTCAAGGGACCAAACAGGTCAAAGTCTGAAGGGGCAAGGTCTAGGCTGTAAGGGGGATGAGGAAGCAGTTCCCAGCCCAGCTTGTTGATGGTCTGCACCGTTTGGGCTGCTGTGTGAGGCCTTGCGTTGTCTTGATGCAAGATGACTCAATGTGACTGATGACCTCTGTGTTTGTTCAACAGATAGGCTCAAAGTCCTTGCAATGTCATCCTTCTGTCAGACTGAATGACATCATTGACTGATTCAATCACCACAGGAGACCTCACTTCTGTAGGCCTCCCATCCTCAACACTGCTCCATCCTTCTTTAAACAATTTTGCCCACTTGCAGATTTTTAATTTTTATTTTTTTGCTGAAATATGTGGCACCATACACAGTTGACATTCTCCTATGAATTTCAACTGGTTTACACCCTTCAGCAACCAAAAACTTGATAACTGACCTTTGTTCAATCCCGGAGCCGGCTTCTTGGTCAGCCATCTTTGTTAATTAATCTCCAAAACTCTCAAAGTTTTTTTCAATCTGCAAATAAAATTAAATCCCTTTGAAAAAGAAGTAAAGGGAAAAAAATTAAAAAAAGAAGTAAGCTTCTATCTGTATTAGAAGTCCTTATACCAAAAAATTCACCTTATTTATTGAATGACCCTCGTATTAACCCAAAAGATAGGTTGATCTTTCAATTTCACCCGAAGCAAGTTATTAAGACAAGAAATTACTGAGTGTGAAAGAATGGAAAAAAAGAAAAAAAAATTAAGGAGGAAGAACAATTAAAGAACGACGAATTGAGATGACAAATGACAATGATTGACATTGTATTTAAATTTTTGAAGGTCAAAGTTTAACATGAAATCATTTATGGAAAAAAAAGACATTATGGTGGTGTGAAAGTGATTGAAGTCAAGATGCCAGGTCAGGACTGATAACATTACAGATTCTTCTTTGGGTTTTATCAAGAATCTCTAAATACATATCATATGAACCAGACCAAATATGGCAACAATATTCAATGCATGAACCAATGTGTGTGATAGATTTTGACGACAAAAATTGTTTAGCACATAAAGTCATACATGGAATTCAAAAGCAGTGCAAGGTTTACATAAAATCTATGCCTTCTTGCTTAGACAATGGCTTCAGATTTTTGGTAGGTTGTAAATGTCAAGAAAACATTTAAAAGTGGTCACAATGATTTTATGGAAATTTATATTTTTTGATTCATAGACAATTTTCATCATTCGACATTCCAAAGCTGTAGATGTTAAGATATGAAAGGTTTTAATTCAAAATGACACCATCTCCAATTTGGGAACTCTGAACTCATTTTCTAGAAAGAATGAAAAAGAAAATGAAATTTGAATTTGTTTGAGGAATGGGTGTGGGGTTTAGGGAAGTAGAAAGAAAATTGACAGCACAAAAGAAATTGCAGCAGTTTTCCCCTCTGCCTTGTGACTTAAATCATTTTCAAACTTTCAGTGTTGAAATTCATTAATGAGATTAATCTTATGACATTATCATTTATCTGTGACCCTTATAGATATCAATAGGCCAGAAAAATTGAACCCAAGAATATGAAGATAGACTGAAAATTTCAATGTACTAGTAAAATCTTCCAGTGTAACTTAGATTATTTATTTATTTAAAAAAAAAAATTTTTTTTTTTTATAATAAGCCAGTATTCTTTCAGAATTTCTCAGCATTATTATATATATATATATATATATATATATATTTTATTTTTATTTATTTTTTTATCAAATTTGGTGGCTAGGATCAAATATGAGATCTTTATTTTATTTTTTTTTAAAAAAGTACTTGGATCATTGAAGTCTAGTAGCAATGCGTGTGTGTATGTACAAACATAGACTTTTTTAAATATTTAGGAATGAGTGGTGAGCCAAAAGTTTAATGATGTATGAGATATTGGCTGATATAATATAAAAACGTGTTCCTCTGTAGCAGAGGTCAGCAGCCCACAGGCCACATCCAGCCCTCGAGTGAATCTTGTTCTGCCCGCTACCTTACTCTGGACACGATATAAATATAGGTAAACCAAACCAAAGTGACAGTTGATAGTCTGAATATATTGCGTCAAAATTAAAAAAATTATTTTTATTTGTAGGGATCGCCAAAATTAGCCTATGGCCTCACTTTCACTTTGTGAAATTGCTTTCGTGAGCGAGCACTTTTAAATGAATATAAAATAGTGGTTTCAACCGATTTTAATACTGAATTATGAAACATTTATTTTTAAGATGTAATATTTTTTTAACAAAATTCTTGTCAGATATTAAATTGTATTGAATCCTTGCTTTCTTCAAACACATAGAAAATTTATTCACATATTTAATAACATGGTTCTTCTCTATAACACTAGAGTCATAGCTGTTTGGCCCTCCTCCATGACTCTACATAGCTTTTTTGGCCCTCATTCTCTAAAAGGTTGCCAACCCCTGCTCTATAGGCTTTTTCTCAAAAATAACAAAGGGCTTTGAAATGTGTTTTTCTTTTTTGTCACCTTTCAATAATGCAGTGTTAAGTATTTTGCAGAGAGGCTGTGAATGTGTGCCAACATAATTCTCGCCTTGTCAAGTTGTTTTGATAAACAAAATATTCAAGTGACATTTATTCACTCAACCATCTCAATTTGACTTTCATGTAAACAATGTTTATTTTTATTAAGAAGTTCATAAAATTTTCAGTAAGCTCTGCTCTTTAGACACATTGTGGTTTTAAGTACAGTTTTCATTTTTGTTCTTAAGAGGCAGGTAAAAAAAATAATCCTGTGATGTCAAATCACTTTCTAAAATCTTATCAAGTGACCAAAAATAATTTCTTTTTTGTTGTGTGTGTGTGTGTGGGGGTCAGACTAAAAACCTTTCAGCCCTTCATATTTAACAAAAATTTTATTGGAACATTGTTAGATAGGTTAATTGTCTCTTCTGTTATGTGCTGTGCCTCTTCAGGACATGGGCAATCATGGCTCTCCACAATTACCTGTCCTTTGTAGCTCTTATTAAATTTTATCTTAGCTATCTCTTCTAAACCCTGTCCTGCCATCCGTTTTACTCAAGCTCACTAGGTAGGTTATGCTTTCTTTTTTTCCTCTGTTTATGTCTTCTGGGTATCAAATTTTCCAAGCCCACCT
>JBBBDQ010002002.1:430000-497500 GCA_037127315.1 Ascarosepion bandense | reverse complement strand
CAAAACTGCTGGTTTTATATTGTTTTCTTTTTTTTTTTAACTGATGTGATTATGTAATTGTGCTTAATCCTGCCTCTGAGATTATATATATATATATATATAAAAAACTTTTCCTTACACCTAATGGTGTGTAGGGCAGCGTTTTTGCTGTTTCTCTAACAAACTGTTTTTTATGGGGCAGGGTTGTTAGCCCTGCGCCCAACCCCCAAACCTGGAGGAAGGTGATTTTCCAAGCGTAGCTTAGACGTGACACACGACTGAAAGTAGGGGGTACCCAGTGAGGATCGAACTCACTACTCAGTTATAATGATTTTAGCGAGACAAGCTTGCTTACCATTACACCACACCGACATGCCCCATAGAAATAATACTCAGACCTTATTGCTTTTTTGTGACTTAATTTCACAGAAACATCTAGATAGTTATATGGCTGTCTCATGATATTCAGGCAGTTCCTAAAGGATGACATTATAGATGTCTACAGGAAACCTCAAGTCACTGAAATTAATATTTGAGTATTTTTTCTTCTCTGTTTGTATATTTTACATTCTATCACTGTTCTTATAGCATCCTTGTTTGCTTTTTATTATATATATATATATATATATATATATATATATATATATAAGGAAAACTCAACACGTCATGTTAGTTATAAACTATAGTTAATTTCAATGAGCTTAATTAGCTCATATCATCAGACTCTTTTACAATATTTCCTCCATCTGGCATAAAATTTCTGCCGGAATGAACGTTTTCTTACAATGAAGAGGGAACATAATAGAAATAATAATAAACCTAAGATACAAACAAATAAATAAATGACAATAAATGTAAGGGGAAGGAGGAAGGAAAGAAGAGAGATAGTCCAGTTCCAAATATGGGTAGTATATATAGGTTCCTTATACATGAGGACATAGTAGTCTATCAGTGCACTTGTATAAGTTATGTATATGGGTGTGTGCGTGCATATGCGGTCTTGTTTGTGTACATATGCATATACATATATATAATTGTATTTGGGTATATGGGCTTAAATATGTACCTAATTATCTCATATATATCTCGTGTATATAAATATATGCGAGATTGAGAATACGACAATTTATTTAATGTGATATGGGAGTGTGTGTATATACACCGCACTACGTAGGCACACAGAAGCCCTACACCTATGAAGTATATATATGTGTACGAAAACGCTAAGACCTAAAAAGATTAAAAAAAAATAAATCAGCGGATATGTAAACTTAAATAAAATCAAAGGGTAAGTATATGTGGGAATGTACACATAGGTATATGTGGATAAAAGTTAGTATAAGTAAGTGGGTTGACCCGATGGGGTCAAATAGACGCCTAAAGTCAGGGGAATTTTTTTTTTTTTTTCAGAGGTCATGCCATCTTAGACGGTCAAAATAACTTCAAATGGATACTACCTATATTTGGAACTGAACTCTATCTCTTTCTCCCCTTTCCCTCCCGTTTCTTCCTTTCCGTCTTTCTTTCCTCCTCCCCCTCACATTTATTGTCATTTATTTATTTGTTTGTAATCTTATGTTTATTATTATTTCTATCATCTTCCTTCTTCATTTTAAGAAAACGTCCATTCCGGCAGAAATTTTATGTCAGATGGAGGAAATATTGTAAAAGAGTCTGATGATATGAGCTAATTAAGCTCATTGAAATGAACGATAGTTTATAACTAATATGACGTGTTGAGTTTTCTTTTATAAACTTCATAACGTTCTGGTTAACACCCATCGAGCTCTCTATGTGGATTTACCTATTAATAATTTATATTAAGGAAATCTTGTTGGATTATCCTCACCATTTACGGACTGACAACTATACCTATATATATACACACACACACACACACACACAGAGGGTGTCCATAAAGTTTGTGTGCACTTAAAAAAAAAATTTATAACTTTATTTGTATTTGTGATAGAAATAATTTGTAAAAAGGATTAGAAAAAAGTAAATCTATATTTCTGAAGGTTTTATTCAAATTTTATTTAAGTTTCCACATGTCCTCCATCATTATCAATACAAAGGCTAATACGATTTTGCAGTTCATTTTTTTTTTTTTTTTTTTTACTTATCTAAAAAATAGTTGCAAATTTTGTGAAAGAATTATTCAATGACTATACTTAAAACTAGGTACATTAAACTTTATAACGTTTTTTTACAGATTATTTCTATCACAAATACAAATAAAGTTACAAATTTTTTAAAGTGCACACGGAATTTATGGACACCCTGTGTGTGTGTGTGTGTGTGTATAAGTTATAGTTTAGAACATGTACAAATTATAATTTACTACAAAAGTACATTTGTTTCAACATCGAAACAAAATGTACACTTTTATAGTAAATTATAATTTGTACATGTTCTAAACTATAACTTATAATATTCATAGCTCTATTTCTATATTGAGCACTGTTTTAAATTAAATTATGGACATCCCTTTAATGAATATCGGAAGCAATGGACAAAATCACTGGATACAAGCCACTGCTAGTTGAGTGGCGGTCACTTTGTTTAAATCAGTTAACCAGACATGCAACTTATTGCTCCAGGGGTTCCCTCACCCCCCCCCTTTTTTTTTCTTATATATATGCCAGTGTATTTAACTAGTTTTATAACCATCATTTTCTATAACAATGTTTGGAGGGAGAGTATGCAAGTGGGAGCAGGTGAATTTTAACGGTAGCCCAAAACACAGAATATTTACAGTGTACAGGTATTTTCTTGTGTCAGATTGGATAGTGTGTTTGATTAACTCTACGGTCCTCTGTTATTTCGCTGTCTTTTGTAATGTAATTGTTGATATTAGTACATTATTACTACAGACTTAGTGTCGGTAGCTAGGCACAATTGTCATTATCAGACCAATGTTTGCAACCTTTCACCCATTAGCCATATGTTTACATGTACAGTATGGTACAAGGCCACAATAATTGTGTACCTGTGTAGGTTATAATACTAGATACTTTAATATGCTTTAAAATAAGAGCCTAATTCGGATTTATGAAAGAAACGCATGAAAAATTTTAATTTTAGTGAGAAAATTCGTAAAGACGTGGGAAATTGATGAATGCTAAAATTTTTCTACTAAATTCAATTCGGTAATAAGATAATTAATCAAATATAAAGTCATTTTTGTCTTTGGACTTTTGTCAAACTTGAATTTTGATTGTGAATTATTTACAATCATTTGCTTCTCATTCTGCTTCTTTACTCACATTTAAAGTGAATAGAAAATGTTATTCTGTGAAATGTTTGTGAAATGGCCGATGAATGAATGATGGCTACCGTGAGAAAATAATAGTACTTAACAGTGGAATTTGATAACTAATTCATCAAATTTTCCAATTTTTGACTCGATATTTGTTTTTACCTGATTTTGGTACTTAATCCTTGGGGTGTGTCATTCTCATTCTTTGTGTGGAGCCACTTCTGGTAGTCATGAGTTTAATTCAACTCTCTGACTTGTCTATCATTGCTGTAGCCTGGTATTGAATTCACAACTCTTTGGGTCAAGTCAGTGGAACTAACCAATGCCTATATCCACTGGGCCAGTTCAATGACCAAACCTGTCAATGTTGTTTTTTTAATAATCATATAGCTCCAAGCAAAGCATTCTACTGCCACTGTTTTGCAGGGGGTTAGTTAGGAGGAAAGTTATGAGAAAGAGTGTCAGGTTATAGGGGGTGTCAGGAAGAGGGAAGGATAAGAGTATTGATGAGTGGAGTGAACGGAGAAAGGAGTATGAGAAAGAGGATGCAGGTTAGTGAGACAGGAGATGACTATTGACTTTAAATATAAATTCTTGGAGATTGTAGCTGTTGGGAAAGCAAGTAAATGGAAAGGAATTCCACAGGCGGGAAATGCGAGAAAAGAAGCTATTGGAGTAGAATTTGCATTTACAATTTATTGGTTTCACAGTAAAATAGTGGGAACTACTTGTTAATCTTATGGCTTGAGTAAATTTATATGTAGGGGGCACTAGTGAGCTAAGCTCATCGGAGCAGAAGTTGTGAAAGTATTTGTAGAAGAGATACAGTACAAGTTTTTTCAAATTTGTCTTGTATATGAAAAAGAATGTGCGTGTGTGTGTGTATATATATATATATATATATATATATATATATATATATAATCGTAACACCACTGATGTGCAGGGGGCTACGTAATAGTGAAAAGATTGGAAAAGAGAAAGCCGGAAACCACATCCTAAACAGGGAACAAGGGATGAGCCTCTTAACCTGTTCAATAGACATGGGTGGAGTGTGAACCGGGTGATAGATAGATCTATCTACTCCAATTGAAAAAAAAAAAAAAAAAAAAAAAGTGAGAAGATTTGAAAAGAAAGCCAGACACCACATCCTATATATATATATATATATATATATATATATATATATATATATATATATATATGTGTGTGTGTGTGTGTATGTGTAACTTTGGTCTCTATAAACTTGATATTGTGCATTTGATCTTCTTTCAAAGGTGCCAACGTATTCTCTTTCTTCTTTACATGTTCTGTTATGCTTGATTTAGTTGTCTTAGATCAGCTTCCATTAAGCAAAGGAATCTCCATTTTGTTTGGTTTGTCATAAGCCCTACATTTTCTTAATTAAAAATGTACAAAGTATTGTTTGGTGCCTAGTTATGGGTTAAATAACATGACAGATTGGGTTCTATAGCCTTGGTCGGCAACCAGTCTACCGCAGAAAGCAATGGCAACCTACTGCGGGATAATCTTCTGCCCAGTCAGTCATGTCTCTGTCAAGACATGATCGCCCAACCGTGTATCACGTATGGCACTTAAATGACTGACTGAATGTTTGGTGCTAAGAAGGATAAAGATAATTTCCAATTGTCAAGAAAATATTGCCATTACTTTTACTTTATTTAATTTTCTTAAAGGAACTTTCATATTAATCTATATCTCATGTGTAAGCGATTTTATCTTAAAATAGACATCTTCAAACAACTTTGCTCATTATTGCTATTGCTTAACAGTCAGAAACTTTAATCTTATAAAATCCAAATTCACAGTTTGGTACAACTCTGACGTAGAGAAATGTCAGAAATGTGACAAAATCAGTATCCAAAATTCTGATCTTTTACCTAAGCTTTAACCCAATTGATAGCGGGGAAATATGTAATTATGTCAACCGCTCGGTAATAGGCTTGAAATTTAGTTAACATTCTTCAGATTTGTCTGGTCTGTCTCTTTGATTATAATTCTGTCAGCTTCAAACTGAAACCATAACTGCTGGCACTTTAGTGAATTGTAAAGTTATTTCCCTTTGAGATTTACTTCCCTTTGCTTTATTCATTTCCGTTCACGTTCACCAAAAAACCTCTTTTGAAAAGAAAATAGAGAAAAATGTTGAATCTTAACAAAGAACAATTGAACGATTAAACTTTTTTCTTTCACCTTTTTTCTTTTTTAATGTAATTAAAAAAGAAATAAGAGTGATAAAACGGATGCGCTCAGAAGAAGGCTAAATAAATTCTTCTTCAAATGATTGAGGAAATTTGTGTGAAATCTGCTTTATGTCCAAGGAAAGATAACTTTAATTTCGGTGGGCAATGTATTTTCATTTGCTTACTTATTTTGTTATAAGTGTATGTATTGCTTCTGGGTTAAAAGGTGGGGGGTGAATACTAATTGGAACCCCCCCCCCCCCAATGCGTTTTTGTTCACTGCTGAGTTTCAAGCTTGTGGTAATCGACAGGCATGGATTGAAGTTTTCAATCTGTGCTCAGTGATTGGCATATGCATGAAACTCAGTTGTACCAAATGGTGAGGTGGGGATGTATATTTATTTGCTATAAATTTTAGCTCTTATTATACATCAAGTGCTGTTTTATTACTAACAACACCCACTGTGTGATATTTTATATATATATATATAAATATATATATATATATATATATATATTTTCTAAACATGAACTGTTAAATATGACAGACAACAAATATCTATTATGTTTAATCATGAGCCATTCTAAACATAGTATTTTGGCTTTAATCTTGTTAATAAGCAAAAAAAATTGTCCAACATTTAGATATTTTTTTATTATGCTGGTTCTAAGCTTTTGGCTCACTTGAAAATGATAGACAAATTTGTCTTTATTTTCACCTGAAATTAAAGCCAAAATACGACCGTTTAGAACGGCTCATGATTAAACATAATAGACATTCATTGTCTGTTATATTTAACAGCATATATATATATATATATATATATATATATACACACACACACACATGTCTAACCCATTTAAATGGAGAAAAAGTTAGTTCTTCCTTTGGGTAACAGATATACACATTTAATATTGATAATAGAAAGCAGATTCACTTTAATGTGGACTAAAAACTTAACACAAGGGAGCAGAAAACGTTTGCTAGGCTTAATCTGTTTTCCACACAACCATATTTGGTGGGCAGAGCCCTTAATCTCTGCATGCACGGCCCACATATTATTTTCCATCATGTCTGGTGATGATTATTTGATAAGTTTCATCAGTCCAGTGTATCTAACGGATATTTACAATCATTTTTCTTTTGATATTTTCTGGAGTCAAATGATGTTTCAAAGATTTTCCTTTGAAAATTTATACTGATGCAAATGGTTTGCATTGAAAAGCAGCAAAATGCTTTGACTACTGGTGCTGATTGAAATGCATAACTCTTCTGCAAAGATGACCCATGTAGGTGTTTAATTCTGTCTAACTTGATGTACAGCACCCAGTGAAGAACCCAACGAACTTGCTAACCCCAACCGCCAATCATGTATTACTAATATCACAGAATACTGTAACTTAGAAAATTATTTTGTCGTTACATTATACTTAAACCAAAAAAAAACTTTCCCTTACTTAATAAGTTATCTCCCTTGGATTTTATTCTTTTTTTCGTTTCTCTCCATAAAGATATTTACACAATATTTATTTTTATTTTTCATTTTTATTCAAATTATTCTTACTTTTTTATAAATACCTTTTATTTATTTTATATTTTACTTTTCTTAAAAACCACCCAAAAATTCTTTGTAATTCATTCACAATGAAGAAACGTGATTAAAAAAAATATATTGGCTAAATGGCAGTTTTGGAGATTAAAATCAAAACTGTAAGTAATGTTTCTTATATTGAGTTTAAATTTTTGCTGCTGATTCTGTTCTCGACCTGCTGAGTTTTCAAATATTTAATCCCCAAGGCGTCTTGAGGCTTTTGGAAACTTTTTTTTAAGATTTTTGCCCTTATCCTGCTCTTTATTTGCAAATATCTTTTGGATTATTCAAAGTTTGAAAATTCTTTTTGGTGTTGCTTACATTTTAACAAAGTTCTCTTTCTGGTGAAGCTTTAAAAGGTTTTCTACAGAGATTTCTGTTTGTTTGACATTGAATGTGAAGAACATGAGGAATGTTTCCCCAAAATTTTATTTTATTTTGTTTTGGATTCTTTATTCTCCAGGCATCTTATGGGTGAAATTTTATCTGCTTCTGAATTTTCTATTTTATTTATTTAAAACAGACAATATTTCATCCAAAGAAGGCTAGGGAACAAACTGGCTGAAATGTTGTACACAAGGAGAGTTGAGGAAGCACCAAAGATGGTCAACTTTTTTCTGTCTTCCTTTTTTTGTTAATCCAAATTGTACCAATTTTTTCTTGTTCAATAGAATTAAGAATGCCAAAGAATTAATCTTTGCAGGTTTTGTTAGAGTATTTATTTATTTATTTAGATTTATATTCAAAGTAGTTGGTTGTGCTTTTTTTTCTTTTTAACATTCTCGCTTTTTGCTGCTGCTTTTTAAAAATTAAATTTTTCAGCAGCACATTTTTTTTTTTTTTTTTTTTTATAATCGATTCACCCTGAGCACGGTGGAAATGCCACTGATGTGCAGGGGGCTACATAAGTGTAAAAAGATTAATTAGAAGAGAGTGAAGAGGAATACGAACCAGTTAGAAAGGAGCAATAGGAAGATGAGAATGCAGGTGTGATGACAGTTTCAAAGGTGGAGAGAAAGGAAAGGATATACGTGGAGGGGGAAAGAGCTAGAGTCAAGTGGTTAATAGATGAGTATTGACCTTGCATTTAAATTCCTGGAGGTTGTGGCCGTCACGAAAGCAAGAACACATTTGGCGGTGTTTAGAACTTTTTATTTCACTCCCATATTATGACTTTTATGAAAAATGGATAAAAACGCAAAACTTTATGGAAATATTTAAGGTGATCTACGGAGGAAAAGAAAGGGTTTTATGGTGGTAGGGTAAATTTTGAAATATTTCCTTTCAATTCTGATATTTTTTTTCCATGTGAGTTTTCTTATTTTTCTTTTCCATTATTATAAAAATTTAATTATTTGGGATGTAAGAGACTTTATATCACATTACCAACCTTCATTATTTGAGCCTTAAAATAATTATATATATATATATATATATATATAATGAATTTATATGTGGAATAAATATTTGCTCTGCAAATTTCAATTTACATAGAGCTTTGTTAGACCAGTTTTAATATTTAATCTAATATTTAATCTAATATTACTAGGATTCTTTGGGATTACTTACCAAATCTTTTTCTCAGATTTATTACTGCTGTGTGTGTGTGTGTGTGTATATATATATATATATATATATTAGTGTCAGCAATGCAATTATATGGATCAGTGGTAATATGCTAAAGGAGAAAGTGGATGTGTAAAACGGAATTTTTTTTATGACGTAAACATATATATATATATATATACACACATACACATATATGATGAAAATATAGTTAATTTTAAGGTGTGCTATATTTATGAATTAAAGTGCTCAATATAATAGCTAGTCTTTCTGTAAATAAAAAAGTGAACATTGAAGTCAACACCCTGCGGAGACAGTCTGTTTCATGCTTAAATGCAATCGTCAAGTTGTTTATTATACATACATACATATATATATATATATATATATATATATATATATATATATGTATGACAAAGTGCAAACATTTTTGGCACGATGTGTTTCATTCTTTAGGACTTCATCTGACAAAGTTTGTTTATGAAGATGCAAATTCATCCGCATTCTTATGTTTCACCATCCTTGAGCAGATTATTTGTTATCACAATGTTGGATATTTAATAACTAAGATGATGAAACGAAAAAGAAAAAAAAATCTAAATAAAATTTTCTAGATTATAATCTAGAAACTTTTATTCATATTCTTTTTTTACCCAAAACACGTGAAAATTGTTTAAATTTAAAATTTCCAGCATCTGTTGCGCATGTGTAATCACATCAACAAACCTAAAATTATCTGTGATTCTAGTCAGTTTTGCTTAGAGTATCAAAGTCCTTCCATTTTCATGAAATCAGCTCTTATCCTGTTTTGTAAATAAAACCTTTACCTTTTTAAAAAAATAAAGCTGACTTAACTATTCTATAATGTAAAACAGATTATTCACCATCATGCAAAACTTTTTTGTTCTCTTAATTATATTTTTTAATATTATGTCATAACTGGAGGGTGTATTCGTTCATTACGTTTTGTCACCTAAACAATTAGGATAGATCAGTCAACTAATTGCTTCTTATTTCTTCTGTTAGCTTTTCTTTTTAAATGATTCCTAAAAGCACGATTCTTTCTTACAATAGATGGAATTAATGTCACTAGAATTTCTTGATTCTTCATGCAGAAAATATAAGGAGCTCAATTACAAAATTAATTATTTTTGTTATCTATTTTTTTTTTTAAACTTTATTTACATATTTTCGGCCACTGCATGCTACAGCCTTTTTCAGGTGCCAGGAATTGCAAACCAAACCCTTTATTTTGATCACTGGAGTATATCATTCTCATTCCATGTGCAATGCCACTTCTAGATAGTTAACTCTCTAAGTTATTTGTTCACCACTACTGTAGCCAGGTATTGAACTCACAACTCTATGGGTCAAGTCACTGGAACTAACCAATGCTTATATATTTTGGGCAATGTGTCCTTGAGGACATTAGTGTATGAATTTCTGGGACTTATAAACCTAATGTCCCAGTTACCATTTTTTACCAGAGCTCATATTGTAATCTTTGACACTTTTGATTTTCTTTAGCCCTCTGTATTACTGGTTTCCATATTGTATTCATTTCTGTACTTGGTTGGCTTAGGAAATTTTTGTGGCCTAGCATATGCGTTGATTCCTTAAATTTATGTAGTTTCCAATGGCATTCTCTATCAATTATTTTAACGTTTTCTCATAGGGGGTAGTGATCCCCCTTTCTCCCTCTATATGTGGTCAGCTATGCCTGATTTTTCTATCTCCCCTTGTGTTACAGCCTTGCGATGTTTTTGCAGACTTTTTGCATCTTAACATTTAAACTAGTTTGCAAATAAATGGTCAAAGTTCTTTGATGGGCAACAGCTTTTCAAAAAATGTCCTTTGGAAAAACTGAGAAAAGAAAACTTTATTGACTGCCAAAATAACATCAGGAAGAAACAGATGAGGTTCCTGGGACGTGCAATGGGGAAGAAGGGTTTAGAGAATCTGATACTCACAGGACGGTTAGAAGGAAAGAGTGACAAAGGAAAGCATTGAGAGACATATTTGTTGGGCTTGAGCGAATGGATGGTGCAGTGGGGTTTGGAAGAGATACCAAGAGGAAAAATAGGGATGGGGAAAATAGAAGTTCATCATTGACTACGTCCTGAAGGAATACGGCACATGAAGAAGAAGAAGAAGAAGAAAGCAAATTATGACATTTCTGATTTTTAAAAAAAAAAATATATATATATATATATATTTAAATTGGGTTTAATATTCTTTTTTTTTCTGTAGCTGATACAGTTAAAAACAATCCAGGTGGAGATCAATGAACTGAAAAACATATCTAAATTCTTTGAATTTTTTAAATCATTTCACCCCAAGCAAGGCATTCCACTGCCACTATTGTGCTTGGGGCTACATGGGGGAAGGTAAATAGAAAGAGTGGTTAGATATAGGAAATGTCAGAAGGAGGGTGATAGGTAGTTGGGTGGGAAGAGTGTTTTAGTTTGTTAGGAGGTGTCTATTGACCTTACATTTAAACTCCTGGAGATTGTAGCCGTCGGGGAAGCAGTCATGTGGAAGGGAATTCCACAGTCGGGAAGTACGAGAAAAGAAACTGTTGGAGTAGAAGTTGCGGTTGCATTTTATCGGTTTCACTGTAAAAGGGTGGGATCTAGTTGCTAATCTAGTATCTCGTGCAAATTCGAACCTAGGGGGCACCAGTGATCTAAGTTCATCGGAGCAGAAACCGTGAAAGTATTTATAGAAGAGACACAGGGAAGCCACGTCGCGCCGGTGAGAGAGACACTGCAGGCGGTCTGCTAAGTCGGTATCGATCACACTTTGCAGATCCTTTGCTGTACATCTTGCAGTTTGGTTGGCAATAAATGGGTGGAATGCACTTCTATTTTTAGAATACGTTTATTTCAGTATTAATTCAAACCGTCAATGTATATTCAACAAAACTGTTCTAAATCTGTGAGTAAGTTAGTGAATTTGTGCTGTCAATCATTTCTTTAAACCCGTTTTGTATGAACAGAAAAAAATATTTAAATTAATAAGGTAAACTAAATATCAAAAAAAAATGTGAAACAGTGACCTTATCATGCCAACCATTGACACCTGTTCTACTAGGTAGTCTGAAAAAGTGGGTAAGTAAATTTGTTTTTTTTTTATTTATTTATTTATTTTTTTTATTATAGATAGTGAAGCTAGAAACAATACTAGTAATAAATTGCAGTTTTTTTTTTCTTCATTTTAGAAAATTTACTGAAAAAGAAAAATTGGTAAAAGAAAAACCATTTTTCTCATCTGAAAACTTTTAATATTGTACTTTTTAATCAAATTGAAAAAGAGCTTTTTATTTTGTTTGTTTGGGTGTGTGTTTTTAAATTTTTTTTCTGTAGAATGAAAGAAGTGAAAACTGCCTGAGAAATAAATGACGTTGCACTATGTGTCAACTGATTGATCTCATTATCGAAACGGAGTAGACAGAATGTGAGAGGAAAAATGGTTTTCTTCACCTCCTCTTCCTCGAAAAAAAAAAAACCCAAAAAAGCTCCTAAATTTTTTGCCTCTTTAAAGCACAAGATGCTTTTATGTAACTGAAAAAGAAAAAAAAAAAAGAAAAAAAAAATCACGGTCTATAAAGACAAAACCTTTTTTTTCTTGCACCTGTGAACCCCCCAAAAACACACTTTTTACTTCTAAAGGGTTTCTTTCTCTTCTACATTTGAAATAAAGAAAGCAAACAGGAATGCTACAGGGACCAGGACTTGGGAATTTGTATCAGTCGTGATAAAACTCGGTGGTATTGTAAATGATATTGTCTTCGGAGCGAATCTGGAGATGATGGCAATGATGGCTGGCTTTAGTGACAAAACATCTGTCTGATGAATTGTAGATGTCTTTAACTCTTTTTAGCTCACATTTACAAACTTTTCTCTTTCATTTACATTGTCTCTCTCTCTCTTGCACCATGTTGCTTTCCATTACTGATCTTACTGCACTAGAAGGTTGTAGTCTGGCACAAGGTCACAATATTTGTGCACTCAGCAAGGATTGAATTCTTTACACTAGCGACTGGTTTTCTACTCATTTTTATACCAGGCATCCTAATTAATTATACTCAGTCTGCTACTATTGAATAAGGAGAGCGGTGAAATAAGAGGTTGGGGGGGGGGGAGCTACTCTTGAATAAAAGGAAGTTAGTGAAATAAGAAAGGAGTACTAAAAGGAGTACTGTTGAATAAAGGCGGCAGAGAAATAGGGGCTTTTCAATGTTTAAATAATTTTCTTTATCCTTTTAATACTAAAGTTCATTCAAGGCCAAGAGTTATTGCTAAAATCGTTATAGTGAATGAGCTGAGTAATCTGAATGAAATAGGAAGTGAAGATTCAGAGAATTAGGAATATAGATGACAATTGATCATTGACTTGAGAATAAGATTGCTGCTATTGTAATAAATTGTCTGTGAAGTTGGGGAGGGAGTCATTTAAATGTATCCCCGCCTCCCATTTAAGTGGCAGTGAGAACTAGTTTCACTAGTCTAGCCAGGGTCAGTGGTATCATCTTGCTAACCTTCATGCTTTATATATTTACTAAGCTTGGCTTTGCACAAGGCTATTGTTGTGGAGCATTTAGTAAAGATCATCATTATGCTAAGCTCTAAACATTTTTGGTGTGCCCTCTAGCATTTTACTGGGGGCAAAAGTGAGAGTCCAGGCTCCTGATCCTTAGAGTAAAACTATAAATTTTCCCTAAAGGACTCGACTTTAATGTTCATTTGCAGTGATGACTTCCACACAGTGTTCATCTTGTCAAGGCCAGTCCTACATGGATGAAAATAGGTCCCCAAAACATATAGAATATATTTAGTGTCATTGAAAACATTGGCATTTTGAAAATCACCTTTCACATACAATAATGTATAATGATTTGCGCAAAGTCCAAAATAACGTCCGTTGGTTTCACCTTGAGATTTTGTTATTAGCTCTGACTTAACTTTGAAAATATTCTGCCAAGCCAGAGGAACTCAAAATGCCAGGTCTCACATTCAACTATTACAGGCTATAAATAATTGATAGGTCATATCTATTTAGTACTGTAAGTCACTTGACAATAAAAGTAGGTTGTTTGGGCATTGAAGAATATGTAACTTGAATCTGGTCACCTGTTGTTAATGAACAAGGTTTCTACAACTGTAATAGGTTCCAGAGAACTGTAAAATTCTAGTACATGACACCAAATGCTTTTGAAGGCCATTTCTGATTCAGATTAGTTTTTGTTATGTTACAAGGTCAATTAAGGTCAATTAAGGACCGTGTACTGGGCTGAAGTAATGATGATGGTCCCTTGAAAATTGAAGCCAGAGTTTTTTGTGATTCTTTTTTTTTCTTTTTAACTGTTAGATGAAGTAATTCTTATACAAATAGTTGACATCTTATTTTATAAAACCCTAAAAAAAACACTTGAGTTTCTCAGAAGTGATACTGTTTACATTCAAATTAATCTTACAGAAAATTCTAGAGATTAATGAAATTAATAACCAACATATTGTTAATTGATGCTTGTTTTAGAGTAGATATTCTGTTTTTAAATGAGAAATTTTAAGAAAATGTCATTAAGCAGGTTAGAGTTTGCAGGTTTGAATTCTACCAAATGACACACATTCTCCTATTTTCTCATAAATATTCAGGCCTGCAGAGTTATATATATATATATATATATATATACACTGTTTAATTAAAATAGAATATCTACTCAAATATGAATATCAATTAAAAATAATGTCCAAACAAATTTTAAAGAAAATAAATTCAGACTAATGTCTGTACCTTTGTTATTATCACTATTTCTCAACTGTTGTGCATCCGAGCTGTCTTCAGTTGCCTACATATGTTTACAAGCAAATACCCTTGCAAAAGGTATGAGTCCACTGCCCACATGCATGGATTAAATACTAGGACTTATCTCTGAAAAAAAAATCATTGTTATTTGCAAAAAATATTGTCCATGCAATATTCCCCCTCCTACCCAAAAAAGGGCTTACGACCACGCCACATTGAAACACTGGTTCCGATACAATCCCCAAAGTTAGTCAATGTTAAGCCTGGTCAGTATCTAAATGGGTGATCATTTAGGAATATAAGCTTGAATGTATGAGTGGTGTAATATATATAATGGCTTGGAATTGTTGATCAACTGTCAATCCCCATTTGGTTTGTTATATTCATTTATGCGCAAATACACTTGGGGAAAAGTATGAATTCATTTGTTCTCCCCTAGCTATGGGTTAATTAGTAATAAACATTTCTTACAAACTAAAAATATTTTCTAGTTTTAAATTGAATGATAAGCCATAGAAAACGAATCAATCACTTGCAAAAAAAATAAATAGAAATAAAGAAAGAAAAATTGTTACAATCCAAAATATATTTTTGTTTTAAATAACCTGTAAAGGGTTGATAAGTCATAAAAAAAAAAAACAAATACAAATATTTTTGGGGTTTGTTCATTTGAGTAACCTTCAGTTATTTTTAGAATAAACTCTTTAATTAATCTATTGGGGTAGATTGATCTCATTACACTGTCCATTTCCCCTATTTAATCTTGTGGATTTAATAACATTGATTTTGAGTTCAATCCCTGGGCTGGATAGTTCAGGCTCAGTGGAAACCGGGTGAGCAGTAACTGAGTGGTGCTAAATAAAAGACAAGATCTCCCTAGACTTAGTGGAATGAGAACAATCTATGACAGGAAAATAAAGGATTCCATTTAAAATACCCTGAAGGTTACCTGGATGAACAGACTCATAAAGAAGGTTGGAGAGCACAACAGCCAGAATCATCAGAACAAAGATGAGGATAATTGTTTGTAAATAATGTAATATGATTGATCAGAAATGAAATCATTGTTCTTTAAAATAAGTAGCTTTCAATATTTAAAAAATATATATAAAAAGCTGATTCCTTCTAGTATTTGCACTTTTTCTCTCGGTTTTTGTTGTGGAAGATTATATTAAAGAATCTCAAAAGATACTGGTTTTAGTCTAAAATTCACTCAAGTTTAGTATTTTGAAATCTGTAATATTGATGATTTACACCAATTCTCCATCTTTCAGAGGGGAGAAAAAAAACTCAACTAGTGAAATGTTTGTCTTGCAATTAACTTGCTGGCAGGGGTGAGGGACTAGTTTGTGCCAACTATTTAAACCTACCTCTAAACTGTTAGCAAAAAAAAACTAAGCTAGAATATTTTTTTCCTTAGAATGCATTGTTCATATGAATATTGTAGTCTTTGCTTTGACAGAATCTTAGTGGGGAAAAAAAAAGTAAAAAAAAAAAACCCCAAAATGATTGACCTCATTGTTGTGTCACATTCCCACACAGACTACCAACAAGAAACAAGGAATAAAATTCAAACATTTTAAGAAGAAATTTTATAGTAATTTCCTTTTTAAACGGTTTTATATCACCAAAATGTTTTTTAATCACTGTAATTGAAGGCTTATGTCCCTCTGTCGTTCCCCCACTAAAAATGTCTTAAAATATATATATATATATATATATATATATATCTATCCAAAGTTAAGGTATCTGGTAAACTACTAATATTTGTATCTAGCCTTAACTTCATGATCCATATATGATTTACTGAAAAGTTCTCGACCCATCCATTTCTCAAAATCTGAGTAAATACATTATTTTTTTCCCACCAAGGGCTTCATGAATAAATCATGAAATTTTCAGCATCTCTTTGTTTACAAAACTATGTATATCCATATATTTATAATGAATTTGACAAATGGAAAACATTTCATCTTTTACCTTTCAAATCCAAAATGAAAGAAAAATGTGTGTACCCTTAAATTACGAGATGAGGATTTGCTTTTAATTTGATTAAAAAAAAAAAAAAAAAAGAAAGCTGGGAAAATATATTAACAACTTTTTAACTTAAATCGTTTCATCCAAAGCAAGGCAATACTGCCACTGGTGTGCAGAGGGTTACAATGAGAGAAAACGGATGACAGAAAAGAAAACAGTTTAGGTGATGTTATAGGAAGGGGAAGGTGGAAGTCATTGAGATAGAAGATGGCATTGCATTTAAACTTTTGGAGATTGTAGCTATGAGAGAAGCAAATATGGAGAAGGGAGTTCCACAGGTGGTATTAGCAAGGAAAGAAATGGCTGGAGTAGAAGTGGAGCTTACATTTGCTTATTTTGATGGTAAATGGTGGGACCTAGTTGCCAATCTAGTTGTACGGGTAAACTGATGGGGGCGAGGTATGAGCGAACAAAGCTCATCAGAGCAGAAGCCTTGGAAATAACTAATAACAGGAACTAAGAATTTTAAAGAAAAGATAGAATGGCCTTTTTCAAAAGGCAATCATTTTCTTTGTTTAATCACGAGAAATGCCAGTTTTGGGAAGAACTATGATTCATTATTTCAGTATACACATTTTTTTTCTTTCTTCTGTTTCAGGATCTGATGAAGCCTTGAATGGTGCAATGTGTGGTCACATCTGTTTTCAATGAAACATTTTCAATTTGTCCAAATTCTTAAAACTTGGTCAAGATATATCATATTTTAAACACATATCCATACATGTTTCTACGACAATTTTTTTGTGTCAATAAAAGAGTCTATAACATTGAAGAACAAATCTTTTTTCTCCATGAAAGACTCTTCTGGTATCAGAGAAAATATTTTGTTAAAGAAACCTCTTGATATTGCATAAGTAAAATACATTTAATTATATTAAAAATGTGTTTCATCTATTATGATTGCTTCCATTTTACTGTAAGAGGGAGAAGGTAGAGAACAAATCTTAATTTTACTTTTGCTTTAATATTTTGGAATTATTGAACATAAACTTTAAAATGCAGGGAAACCTAGGTTTTTAATATTTTATAAGTGTAATATATCTGTAAAATTACTGAAATGAACTTTTTTTAAAAAAAAGAACTCTCAGTAGTATTGACATAAACAAGTGTTGTACACTTAAAGATAAATGTTGGAAGTACGGGTGTCTTGTTTGCCATCAAATACAGTGTCAGCTTTCAAAGTTACAGAAACTGAATGTCGGCTAGCTAGATTTCTGGGATGAGGACTTAATGTTTATGTTCAAATCAATGTCCCCATCTTTGTTGCGATTCCATTTCAACTTTTATGCCCTACATCTGTCGATACTTGAAAGTTACATGGATCAACTGACACCCGAGGAAGGCCAGAGAGCACAGCAGCCAAAACATGGTGATAATAGCAACAAAGATGAGTAAATTGATTCAAACGTAAATTATTTATTTTTTCTTTTTTATATGGATCATGGCTTTCCATAACGTGCTGGTTGCAGTGATTGATCTTGGAATTAATAGGGGAGTGGTTTCCCATTAAATACTGGTAAAAGTTTTTTATTTGAAAAGAAAACTTGATTATTCACTCATGCTTCAACTCATTGGACTGAGGTTGGTGTTTTTGTACAGTCGTTATTCTTTCTTTATTTTTTTAATTTTCTAAATTTATTCCTAAAAATATATTTTAGTAACTCTGAACATTTGAAAAACTTGATATAAAGCATTTGTTTTTAAAAAAAAATCATTTTAATTAGTTTCAATTATTTTCCTTCATCAAAACTTTACATTGGCATATTTTTTATTTTGTGACATAAAAACAAGTGCTAAATAACAAACTTTTCAGCACTCACCCATACATATTTATAGTTCTGTCATTACTATATATATATATATATATATATATATATATATATATACACACACACACATTAAAATATACAATTTATTTTTTATTTTATTTTTATTTTTTTGTTGATTTATCAAATGACTGATTTAAATCTGAACTGATAGAATGGTATAAAAATGTCAAATCTGAAAGTCAAGCCAGCCAGTAATTGCTTGTTAGAGAATCTAAAATGTTATTTGTGCCATTCGGGTGAATTCTTTGAGAAATTGAGTTGGAGCTTGGAGAGTTTTTTTTTTTTGTCTTTTGGAATTAAAAATGTTTATTATTTCACTAAATATTTATTGATTTATTTTTTACTGAGTATCCTCATCTTTGTTGTGTTCAATGTAATGTTTCCGCTTGTATGCTTCCGTCTTCCATGTGTTATATTTTTTTATAATCATATCGTCTCAAGCAAGGCATTTTACTGCCACTGTTTTGCAGGGGGTTACATAGGAAGAAAGTTATGAGAAGGAGTGACAGAATAAAGAGGGTGTCAGGAAGTGGGTAAGAGAAGGATGAGAATACTGATGAGAGTGGCGAAAAGAGGATGTTAGTGAGACAGGAATAGATGGATTCGTACCTTTCCCAAGGGTATTAGCAAGTTAAATGAATGTGATGCATGTGAACTCGGCTTTTCTATTCTTCAGTCTGTTACTCTACCGTGCAGTCATTATATATGAATGTATAAAGTGAGGATATTTGGCCCACTAACTGATGAAAATGTTAATAATTTATTTCAGACTGACATATTCTACTCCATCAGCTTTTTTTCTGGCTCTTACTGCCTGTGTAATTCTCTTCCATTTACTTGCTTTCCTGACAGTTACAATCTCCAAGAATTTAAATGTAAAGTCAATAGTCATTACATGACTTTACATTTAAATTCTTGAATATGTCAGTCTGAAATAAATTATCATTTTCATCAGTTAGTGGGCCAAATATCCTCACTTTATACATTCATATATAATGACTGCACGGTAGAGTAACAGACTGAAGAATAGAAAAGCCGAGTTCACATGCATCACATTCATTTAACTTGCTAATACCCTTGGGAAAGGTATGAATCCATCTATTCATCCTCTAGTGATGGGTTCTATAACCTTGGGTGACGACTGATCTAGGAGGATGACAACTCGGATTCCTAAACCTGTCGAGGTTCGTTTAGTGGGGACCTTGTGGCATACTATACACCAGTTTTCTGGATTCGGCTCTTCCAAAATGTGTGGTCGGTTTTGCACAATCCTTCACCACTAGACTCAAATTAAATATATAAAGTAGATATATCAATTTACTCAAGCCACAAGATTAGCAACAATTGTGAAATCAATAAAATGTAAATGCAAATTCTACTCCAGCAGCTTCTTTTCTCGCACTTCCCACCTGTGGAATTCCCTTCTGTTTACTTGATTCCCTGACAGCTATAATCTTCAAGAATTTAAAAGTAGTCATCTTCTATCTCATTAATTTGCATCCTCTTTCTCATGCTCCTTTCTCTGTCCACTCCACTCTCATCAGTATTCTGATCCTTCTCTTACCCACTTCCTGACACCTCCTATAACCTATCACTCTTTCTCATAGCTTTCCTCCTGTGTAACCCACTGCAAAACAGTGGCAGTAAAATGCTTTGCTTGGGGCAATATGATTATAAAAAAATATGTGCATGTAGTCTAGCTGTTGGTTTTAAGAACTGAGCAGCTTAACCCTCTAGAGCCATTCGTATCATATTTGATACAGTATTTCCCTATAAGGAAACATTTGGTATTCATTGACTGAGCAGTCAGTACTGCTTTCATTTGAAATTTATAAAATATTTCTCTTAAAAAATTTTTCAGGAAAATATTTCTTTCAAGGTTTGTTTTCATACTGTATCAAATATGATACGAATGGCCCTAGAGGGTTAACACTCGTATATCGAGAAACAGCAGAGAGTTGAGAGAGAATGTGTGTTATATACACCATCATTATTAACTATCTGATGAGACATTTGTCTACATTTCTGAGATGAGGTAGTATTTACATTATTTGATCTATTGTCTTCATCTTTGTTGCCATTTGTATGACATTTCGGACGTTGTACGCTCCGGCTTTCTTCAGGTGGTAGGAATTTCGAACCGAACCCTTTATTTTAGTCACTGGGGTATATCATCCTCATTCCTTCCGTAAAGCCTTAAAGACACATGTCCCAGTGGATACAGATATTAGTTTATGTGACTTGACCCAAAGAATTGTGAGTTCAATACCAGGCTACAGTAGTGGTGAATGAGTAACTTGCAGGGTTAGAGAGAGATAATTCATGATTTTCAATTGTGACTTTACGCAAGGAATGAGGATGATATACCCCAGTGATTGTAATAAAGGGTTCGGTTCGAAGTTCCTAGCACCTAAAGAAGGCCACAGCGTACAAAGACCGAAACGTCGTACATTTGGCAGCAAAGATGAGGACAATAGTCCGAATAATGTAAATACTCTATTTGATGAGACATTGTTCTTTCAATGTCGAAACAAAATGTACAATTTTGTAGTAGTTTGCAATTTTTCACATGTTCTAACGTAATAATAAATATTCATTTTTTTTTTTGTTTTTTGTTTTTTGAATCATATCACCCCTAGCAAGGCAGTAACGCCACTGATGTGCAGTGGGCTACGTAAGAGTGAAAAGATGGGAAAAGAGAAAGCCAGAAACCACATCCTAAACAGGAAACAAGGGATGAGCCTCTTCACCTGTTCACTAGATGTGGGTGAAGTGTGAACTGGGCGATAGTTAGGTCTATCTACTCCAAGAAAAAAAACAAAAACAAAAAAAACAAACAATCATGGGGTGGTGGATTGCTAAGTTTTAACTTGTTAAAGTCCAGTCAAAGAGATTTTTGCTAAATTTAAAAAAAAAAAATACCAATTAAACCTATTTTTATATTGAGCACTTTTTTAAATTAATGTTTTGAATGTTGCAATTTTACTCTTCATTCTTGTTCATTTGGAGATATAGACTGACAGCAACACAATGGTGATCGTCTGTTTCAGGCAAAAAAAAAAAATGCATTTAAGTATGAAACAGACTGTCGCTATTCAGTGTTGACCTTACTTCTCACTATTTAGCTCAATTTTTGATATTGAGCACTTCTTTCCATAAATGTAGCATATAGTAAAACTATATATTTTTTTATATACATTGTTTTTCCTGTACGAGATGTACTTTCGATCTAATCCAGTCTTCAAAAAAATGTTGCCCGTCATTTTGTTTTTGTAATACTTGTAAGTGGAACTAACAAGAACTGTTTGATTTTACATGTTGCGAAATTCTTAGAAAACAGAACTTTGAGGAAAACCATGCCAAAAAATTCAGCTAAAATTTTAAAAAACTGGTTGTGTGAATGTAAGCGCAGGAAAATACAAACGCATTGAATAGTTGATTTTCTAAGCGAGCGACGCTTACATGTGGCACAAGGCCGAAAGTATGGAGTACCCAGTGAAAATTGAACTCGTTACTCAGTTGTAATCAGCTTGCTAACCATTACACGACGTTGAGGTGCTCCAAAACGCGTTTAATAGAAACGTCTTTCCGTTTGAATTTACTGGTGTGGGAATTACAAAGTTTTCCATTTTTTTTTATCTTAGCAATATACATCAAGCAAGGCGATGAAAGAGAAAGAACCCCAATAATAGCATATTTTTCAGTTTGGGTGGAGACGTTAGAAATATACAATTGATAATTTAGAAAGAACCAGAAACTTAATCCTAAACAGGAAAGAAGGGATAAACCGTGACACTTGTTCAAAAGACCGGGGCGGAAGGTGAACATATAATCTGGTTCACAGACTCTGCTCTCACATTAGAGCGGGGTTTAGAAACCATGTAAAAATTCTGGTCATTATATCATTCATTATACAATGAATATTTTAACATTTCATCACTTCTTTGTAAGCCCTTATTTGAAGATTACTTGTTTGGCTTTAAATCACCTCAAATAGACTTCATCGTACTTTGCACTTGGTCGTATGTTTCAATGATTTGTACATTAACTAAGATCCTTTATTTTAAACTGTTTCAACAAGTTCAGTCAGTTAAGTGCCATACGTGAAACATGTTTGGGCGATCATGTCTCGAAAGAGACATGACTGACTGGGCAGAAGATTATCCCGCAGTAGGTTGCCATTGCTTTCTGCGGTAGATTGGTTGCCGACCAAGGCTATAGAACCCAATCTGTCCTGTTATTTAACCCATAACTGGAAGGAAGAGACGGATTAATACCTTTCCTAAGGGTATTTGCACGTAAGTGAATGCAATGAATTCAACTGGAATTCGAACTCGGCTCTCCGATTTCTTGTTCCGAGCCGATATCCACTGGCAGCTCAAGGGATGTACCTGTAAACAAGGAGATACGAGCGTACGCACACACTTAATCGTTCTTTATCTCTCTTTTTCTCCCCCTCTCTGTCTTGGTTTACTTGTCTTTCGTGAGAGGGCGGGAGGGGTATCATTTCAGTGAAATGAAGTGAAAAACCAAACTAAAAATATTGCGGAATATAGAGTTCATTACGTACACAAAGATCTGCGATTTTTGAGATCTGTGTCGTAGCACTTGAAATTAGACTTTGTTATTATGATATTAGGATGTGCGTTGTGGTGCGATATCAGCTCGGAACGACAAATCGGGGAGCCGAGTTCGAATTCCAGTTGAATTCCTTGTATTCACTTCCACACAAATACCTTTGGGAAAGGTATTAATCCGTCTCTTCCCTCCAGTTATGGGTCAAACTACAGGACATATTGGTTTCTATAACCTTTGTCGGTAACCGCAGAAAATAATGGCAACCTACTGCGGGATAATCTTCTGCCTAGTCAGTCATGTCTCTTTTGAGACATGATCGCCCAAGCGTGTATGACGTATGGCACTTAACTGACTGACTATTAGAACTACTACTGAAGAATCAGTTTATAATCATGACAAGGCTCGGATTAGTACCCAAATTAGTCTTAGTCCACAAGCATCCAATCGCCAGGTACTTTACTCTTCCGCTGGAGATGCAATCAGTGCATTCTCACCGACAGACACCAAGTGTCACGTGCGTTGAAAACTCGGCGCGTACAGAATCCAGGTAATAACAGGTAGGCTTATGTTGGGATAAGACAGCGAAATTCTACAATAAGCTTTAAGATCGGCGACTTTTTGTGTTGAGGTTGAGTCAAACATTCTATTTGCCTGAGGCGAAAGTGAATCGCAGAGGTTACTAATCCTAATGTAAATTGTTTACCATCGCTTTAGGCTGGACTCAGAAGAGAGGCCGCCATGTTTGTGAATGACTGAATTTAATTCGTTTTGTTTTTTAATGCTTTTTATTTTTTATAAATGAAGGCGAAAATTATCACTTGACTCCAGTTCCTTCTACATCACCCTGTATATCTTTTCCTTTCTCTCTACCTTTGCAACTGTCATCACACCTGTATTCCCATCCTTCTCTTGCTCCCTTCCCTGACACCCCCTGTAACTGTTTTGTCTTTCTCTTTACTCTCCTCCTATCTAATCTTTTTCTCTTATGTAGCAGCCTGGGTATCAGTGGCGTTACAGTCTTGCTTGGGGTGAAACGATTAAAAAAAGAAAGAAAGAAAGAAAAAGCTTAATTATGATTAAATATATTTTTAAGTTTCACGACTGCCTTGTTATATCTGATATATAATCATATAATTATATATAAGTTATATAATTTAATATATATAATAAGATATAATTTATATAATTTAATATATATAATAATATATATGTTATATAATATATATAATAATATATATGTTATATAATAATATATATAAGTTATATAATTTATATACATAACATATATAATTTATATAACTTATATATAAGTCATATGACATATATAACTTATATATAAGTCATATGAGTCATATGACATATATAAGTATATAGTATGGTGGCAACGTCTTTACATTCTGAGGGTACCGGGTTGGCAGTTTCCTTGTTGCTGCTTCCGACTGGTAGTTAGGAGCCCGAACTCTTGCGTAGCGTCTTGAGAGGCTGCTCTGATCAACAGTTGAATAATATCGGGGTTCTTGTAGTGCCATATCGCGTATGGACGGGCGTCCCTGCATGAACGTTCGGTGGGCAACCCCGAGGCCACATTATGTTGTAGGCCGCGCCAGTTTCCATCCTTCACAAGTTGCAAATGGTTGACCGACTGATTCTATTCTAAGACGACTCCTTAACTGAATTACTATGGAAAAAAGCAAACATAATAACAAAACTAAACCAGCTCATTTGAAAACGCCTAAACCTGTCTGCATCTCTTTCATTAACATACGCGGCATCCGCACCAACTTCCCCAGCGTAGATTCTTTCCTCCATAATAACTCACCTGATATATTAGCCCTATGTGAAACTAATCTTAACCCTTTTATCCCCTCATCTGAGTTCTGCGTTCCTTCAGGACTCCAATGTTCATATGCATGGGCTTGGTGTCTATGTCAGCGAACACCTTCCTTTAGCTAGAGTGTCATCTTTTGAATCCCCAGATCATTCTTTCATGTGCTTCCGCCTCTCACTTCTCAGCTCGATTAGCTATCTCTTCTTTCTCTACCGCTCTCCTTCCTCCCCTGACTGTTCGTTACTTGACATCATTTCTGACAATATTGACAAAGCAATTTCTACCCATCCCTCTGCCCATGTATTCGTGTTTGGTGACTTTAACGCCCACCACACCAAGTGGCTGAAGAACGCTGTCACTGACGCTGCTGGTGTCCACACCATGAACTTTTCAATCACCCAATCCCTTACGCAAGTAGTGGACTTCCCCACGCGTTTCTCCGACAACCCTAACGGAAGGGACTCACTTCTAGACCTCTGCTTCACTTCCATCCCAGACTCTTGCACTACCAGACAACTCTGCCCACTTGGAAACTCTGACCACACTGTAGTGTCCGTCAATATTTCACTCCACTCCCGCCCGACCCATGAAACACAGACAAGTAGAATATCCTACTGCTATCAAAGAGCAGACTGGGATTCGTTCCGAGACTTCCTCTGTGACATCCCTTGAAACAACGTCTTTAGTCTTCCCATCGAAGAATGCGCATCCGAGGTCTCCTCCTGGGTTAAGGCTGGCATCGATGCCTTCATCCCTGCTAGGAAATTCCAGCTTAAATCTCATTCGTCTCCATGGTTCTCACCCGCTTGCCATTGCCCACCGGAATCATTTCTTCCGACTCTATCGTAACTATGCGTCGGAACAAAACAGGCGCCTTTTCACTTCAGCTCGTAATAAGTGTAAAAGGATACTTAATGAAGCTAAGATGTTGTTTCCTGCCAGAATGAAGCAACGCATAGCATGCTCTAAATTCGGCTCTAAAGACTACTGGCGACTCTGTAAAAGAGTACTTAACAAGAGCAAGTCCACAATACCCCCGCTAATCAACAAATTTGAGGTCCTCACCTCCCCAGCAGATAAAGCTGAATGTTTTGCCCGCAGATTCTCGAACAATTCGAGTCTGGACTCATCTGGAGTTTTTACACCCGACTTCTCACCTAGAACCGAGGCACAACTGAATGATGTCCACATTACACCTTCGCTTGTCTCTAAGATAATCTTAAAACTTGACCCTCACAAAGCGAGCGGTGGTGACGGAATCCCAACCATAGTCTTAAAGAAATGTGCCCCTTTCTAAGCTCTACAACTCCTGCCTATCTGCTTCCTGCTTTCCTGCCTGTTGGAAATCTTCCTCTATAGTTCCTATATTTAAAAACACTGGAGAACCCTCTGACCCTGCAAATTACCGCTCTATCAGCCTTCTTCCGATCTTTGGCAAAGTGTTCGAAGCCATTATCAACGCCGAGGTGGTTCAGCATCTCACAGCACACAGGCTCCTCTCGGACAAGCAATATGGTTTCCGCTTCACCAGGTCTACTGCTGATATGCTAACGACCATCACCGAGTACATATACCAGGCACTCGACAGGAATGGCGAAGCTCGAACCGTTGCATTGGATATATCTAAGGCGTTCGACAGAGTTTGGCATGATGGCCTTCTATGTAAACTGCGGAGCTATGGTATAACTGGACATTTGTTTGAACTAATCCAGTCATTCCTCTCTAACCGCACAATGAAAGTGGTATTAAACGGACATGCCTCTCAGAACTACCATACAAACGCAGGTGTCCCCCAAGGCTCCATCTTAGGTCCTACACTCTTCCTGATATATATTAATGATCTCCCTGATTCCATAAGAACCCAAATAGGTTTGTACGCCGATGACACCACAGTTTACTCTCGCCTCCAACAAAAATCTGGTGTAGGCGTCAAAGCTAAACTCGCAGCCGAGATTGAAAAAGACCTCCAATCCATATTGGACTGGGGTAAGAAATGGCTAGTAAATTTTAATGCTTCTAAAACGAAGCTACTGTCAATTAACCATCATCGACAATCTCACCGACCTCCCATTAACATGGACCAGGCTTGCCTCCCAGAGAGTAAAACACTACGCCTCCTTGGTCTCACACTTTCAGCGGACCTCAAATGGAATGACTATATCGAATCCATTGCTAAATCCGCTGCTATGAAAGTCGGTTCTCTGTGTAGGGCCCGGAAGTTTTTTCCGTCTAAATCTATCCTGCACATTTACAAATCTACCATCCGCCCGTGCATTGAATACTGCTGCCATATCTGGTCGGGTGCCCCTGCTGTTCTCCTCGGGCTTCTCGATAAGGTTCAGAGGAGGGTCTGTAATGTGATAGATACCGACTTGGCAGACCGCCTGCAGTCTCTCTCCCACCGGCGAGACGTGGCTTCCCTGTGTCTCTTCTATAAATACTTTCACGGCTTCTGTTCCGATGAACTTAGATCACTGGTGCCCCCTAAATACGAATTTGCACGAGAAACTAGATTAGCAACTAGATCCCACCCTTTTACAGTGAAACCGATAAAATGCAGCCGTAACTTCTACTCCAACAGTTTCTTTCCTCGCACTTCCCGACTGTGGAATTCTCTTCCAAACGATTGCTTCCCCGACGGCTACAATCTCCAGGAGTTTAAATGTAAGGTCAATAGACACCTCCTAACACACTAACCTGCTCCCATTCTATCAAGCACTCTTCCCATCTGCCCGACCCTCATCCTCGCTATCCTTACTCATCTGTCACCTTTCTCCTGACATTCCCTATCCACTCCTTCTCTTTACCTTCCCCTATGTAGCCCCATGCGCAATAGTGGCAGTGGAATGCCTTGCTTGGGGTGAGATGATTAAAAAAAAAAAAGTCATATGACATATATAATTTATATAAGTCATATGACTTATATATAAGTCATATGACATATATATATATGACATATATATATATGACATATATATATATGACATATATAAGTCATATATAATATAAGTCATATATATATATGACTTTTATATATATATATATATGACTTTTATATATATATATATATATATGACTTTTATATATATATATGACTTATAAAGTTTCACGACTGCCTTGTTATATCATTATTACTAATCCTTGGTGTTTTGTTTTGGGTAAAAAAAAAAAAAATAGAAATTTGTCATTTACTAGAAATAAATGACTATGAAGATATTGACGGGGACTCCGCATGAATGCCGCCATTTTGGTTTTGACCAAATACTCTATAGTACAGATGAAGCTAAACAACACCCAATGATAAAAATACTTCACAAAACGTCTTATGTGCGTTGTGGTCCAGTGGATATCGATTCGGAACGAGAAATCGGAGAGCCGAGTTCGAATTCCAATTGAATTCGTTGCAATCATATACGCGCAAATGCCCTTGGGAAAGGTATTAATCCGCCTCTTCCTTCCAGTTATGGTCTCAAATAACAGGACAGATTGGGTTCTCTAGCCAAGTAAATGGCAAACGCAGAAAGTAATGGCAAACTACTGCGGGATAATCTTCTGTCCAGTCAGTCATGTCTCTTTCGAGACGTGATCGCCCAAGCGTGTATCCCGTATGGCACTTGACTGACTGACTGAATATAATAGTTGGAAACATAATTAAGACTTCTATTGGACATAAAGTGGGGGATCAGTTCCATATTGATATGAAGTAATAAACTGATCCCCCTTCTTCCCCCTTTAACAATGAGTCAAATAACAGGACAGATTGAGTTCCATAGCCTTGGTCGGCAACCAGTCTACCGCAGAAAGCAATGGCAACCTTCTGCGGGTTAATCTTCTGCCCAGTCAGTCATGTCTCTTTCTAGACATGATTGCCCAAAGCGTAATGTGAATATTAAGCAAAAAGTAATATTATGCAAGTCGTTTTTTGGCGTTAAAAGACATTAATTTGAAAATTCTTGCAAAATCAACTAATTGTCTGATTTAATGAGACTTTCAGGACTTATACATAGATTAATGAAATTATTTATGCAATTATTTTTTTAGAAAATTTTGGTAAAAATGTTTTTTTACGTCCGTTTTTTTTATTAGTTAAATGCAGGACTCATTGGGGAATGTAAACCGTGTAATTTTTAAAATTCTTCTATGTGCCTTGTCTTTTCAGGACGTAGGCGATCATGGCTTTCCACGTCTTCCTACTCCTGGTGGCTCTTAGCAAGCTTTCTCCTGTCACACCACACAAACCCCGTTCTGTCATCCACCTGCTAAAGCCCTTCAAATATGTCATCCGCTGCTTTCCTCTGTCAATTTTTCCCTCGATATGGCCTGTTAGTATCAGGGTCTCCAAATCCTCCTTCCTCATTGCATGTCCCAGGAACTTTAGCTGTCTTTTCTTGATGCTCAGTATTAATTTCCTTTTCATCCTTTCTAAAACCTCATCATTGCTCATATGCTCGATCTATGATACCCGCAGCATCCTTTGTAGAACCACATTTCAGTTGCTTCAAGTTTTTTCCTTCATCTTTGATGATATTGTCCAGTATTCACTGCCATATTGAAGAACCGACATCATATAGCAATCCAGTACTTTTTTTCTTTCTAGCGAAATTTTCCTGTGTCTTAATACTCAACTCAACTTCTGGAACGTGTCCTTCGTCATGCCAATTCGCCTTCGGATCTCTGTGTCGCAATTTCCGGTTTCTGTTAGAACACTTTAAATTTTTGTATCTGCTTGATTTTAGTATCCCCCACCTGTATTTGGCATTTGGGGCTGCTCTTTTTGCTGATGACCATGCATTCGATTTTCTTGCAATTTCTTGTCACTCTCTTCAGCTACCTTCTGTAGGAGGTCTTGGCATCATTTTCTGTCTTCTTTGCATCATGTCGAGAATCTCTTCAGTCATCCACTCGTTTTTTCTTCTGTGTCTGATTTCCTTTGGGGTAATGTTGTTTGCTGATGTCACAGGCGCTTCCATTTCGAGTTACCATTTCCAGTTTGTTTTTCCTATTCGTTTTTCACGCTGCCAGTTTATTCTTTCTGCAGGTTGAGGTCATTCACGAGTGTGTTGTATTGCAGTCCTGGTGCTGCACTAGGCTTCTTCGTTCTCCGGAGTTTCACCCTTAGTTTGCAGATAACTGGGACGTGGTCACATCCACAGTCGGCGCCTGGAAAAGTTTTGCATTGAACAAATGCATTTCTGAATTTCCTGTTTATGGTTATGTAGTCTTTGGGGTTTTGTGTCGCCTCCTGAGCTTCTCCATGTCCATAGACGTCGAGTGTGTTCTTGAAACCAGGTGTTAGTTATTACCTGGTCATTTGCTGTGCACCATTGGACCCATTTTTCTCCTCGTTTGTTGCGGATTCCCAATCCAAAGTTGCCAGTTGTCTCTCCTTCCATCTCTTTCCCATCCTTGGCATTCAAGTCACCCATTATGATTCTAATATCTTGAATTTTGCACTGAGCCTTCAGGATGGTGTATAATGATTCCATTTCTTCCTCAGTGTTTAGCGTTGTTGGTGCATAAACTATTATAATTAATATGTTGAAGGGTCTTCCTCTCAGTTTAACCATGAAGACTCTCTCAGAACGCATTTCTTCATTTCTTTGTCCAGTATTAATCCGACTCCTTTCGTTATTTTTTCCCCCTGCGTATATTATCCTATGGTTGTCACTGCTGAAGTCTCCATTGTTAGGCCATCTGGTTTCGCATATTCCCAGAATATTGATGTTCAGTCTGTTCATCTCCTGCTTGACATTCTCGAGTTGATCACAGTTGTTGAGTGTCCTGACATTTCGTGTCCCCAAGGTAATTCTTTCTTAGTTGCTCACAGTCGCAGGGTAAGTGTCCAGAGACACCTGTTGCTCATGTCGTTCCTTCCCGAGCGAGGGACAAATTTTGGGCAAAAGTGTCCCCTTTACGCTGTTGGTGCTAACAGTCGCTGGAGGACGGTCAGGTGACACCTGTTGTCCATGTTGATCCTTACCGGCGAGGAATTGCTTCCTTTGGAATTAACCCGCTTCACGCCGTTACGGGACCATTTTTCAGAAAATCTGCTCCGAATAGTAAAATAAAAATGCATTAAAAATGATGTAGATAATGTTTCAATTGATTTGATAAATAATATAATTTTAGGATATCATATTTCGAAGAAGAAAAATAATTTCGATGAATAATAAAATGTTATAATTGTTTTAATTTTTTTCTTTGCTAATTAAAGTTTCAAACCTCTTTTTAAATTCCTTCCAGTTACTCAGTGTCTTCGGTTATTAATTCATTTAAAATAAACTTTATTTACGATTCGAAAATTCATAAGCTTGATACAAATCATTTAGAATTAAGATTTTAAAAATAATTTATTAAAAGGTTACATGTTTTAAGGGTTGTTCCCCTTACGAAGTACTTTACTTGGTTATATCAATTTTTGGTCACCATACGTCCAGATTGATTGATGGATGCAGTCATCGCCGACTTAAAAAGTTCAACGAGTCAGATGTTTGTGATAATGAAATACTTTTGTTCTAAACTTCATGCCATAAACAAATAATATTTGTTTCAAATCGGATTAATTTAACTTTAAATTTGATCATTTTCTAAAAATAACGATTGAGAGATGCATGTTTTATTTTTGTAAGATTTTTTTAAAACCGTGAATTATATTTTGTTTACAAATGTGTTGATCGCTCAAATAATGGCCGAAAAATTTAAAAAGAAAATCTCAATTTTAGATTCCAATGAATAACTTCTGTTTGAAATACACCGGAATATTTTGCTTAGAGGAAATCGTAAATTTAATCATTTAGCTTTCAATTAAGCTAAAATTGAAGTTTCAAGAAAAAGTTTTTATTTTTAAAAATTCAATTTAAATCTTAGGTATCGAAAATGAACTGGAGGTACCTACATGTTGCAGTAATCAACACTTTGGATAGTAAATATTTACGGGTACTTGAAAAATTTATCCCACAGACAATATTGGCGGACTCTGTGAGTCTAATTTAAAAATAAGTAACAGAAAACATTAAATTTAAAACAAACAACAGGGGATGTATTTACAAAAAGAATTACATGTGACAAAAGGGGGAAAAATCATGAAAAAAAACCTTAAATGAGAATGTGCTTGCTTGTTTGTGTGTTTGGTTTGATTTGTTTTCCAGCATGTCAACCTCAGTGGGTTACTTAATGACGATAAGATTTTTAGAATAGATTTTTAGAATAGATTTGAATGAATAGAATATTTATCCTTTGTAAGAAATAAGTTTGCAGATCAACTTTCTTTGACGTATTTTTGTAAAGTGGAGTCAAATGTATTCCTGAAATGTTTATCATAAAGATCTATTTTTATACTTTCATAGTGTTTTGACCCTAGTTCGGGATAAACTATTTTCCCCATAGCTGGGACCATAACAGGTGCTACCAGTCCGGGTCTGGGTGAACCTGGGAACAACAGCAATTAAGATACTTCTCAAAACCTCTCAATCAGAGGCCTTGCGGCCAGCGGACCAGTTTGTGCGTGTCAGAAAGTACAAAATGTCAAGGCAGAATATGAAACTGAGCTTATTATTCTCTAATATTTTCTTTGGCAGAGTTGTATTTGCGTGTGGCTACCGTTACTGAAGGAAGTGTTATTTGTCTACATTAATCATGATTTGTCTACGTCTTTTTACTGTGTAAGTGTATTACTGGATTTTTCGGTGTCAGAAGGGAGGCAATGGAGGAGGCTCTTAAAAGCCAGTAAATGTTTGCTAAGATTTTGGCTAAAAGAACGAGAGCAATGTGGGATGTCCTGCAGGGAACAGAAGGAGGCGAGGAAGCTGGCAGGATGTGTCCTTGTTACAAAGAATATTCGGTTACAAACCGAATCTATGGGCGCAAGTGGGATAATAATAAAGATACACGGCGTTCCATTAGGTCTCACCACAGGCCATGTGGGGAGGATTCTTCCCGAGGTTTGGTGCAGTCATCTGTGCCTAAAGCAAAGCAAGAGTCCTGACTGGATATTTCTGTCTCTAGATCACACTGTACAGACAGGAATTCTAAAGGGTCCCACACATATTGTTGTGCAAGGGTCTAAAATTGTTCGTAGTAGTGAAAGGTAGGAGACCCTACTGGTAGTGGTGGTGGCAGAGAAGACGAGACAACCTACCAGTAGTTAACCTGAAAGGACAGAGGTTGTGAGGAGAGGCAAAAATCTGCTACTCCCGCTCTTCCTCAGCAATATGCTACCACTGAAGGCGTTATCAAAGAAGGTGTCCCTCAAAAGATGCAGCAGTAGCAGCGAGGGGTTAAAAAAAGGGAGCCAAAAACGGTTCGTCAAGAGGTGCAAAAAGATACAGAGGAAATGCCCTCACCTCGTCTATCTTCGTTAACCCTCTAGGGCCATTCGTATCATATTTGATACAGTATGAAAACAAGCCTTGAAAGAAATATTTTCCTGAAAAATTTTTTAAGAGAAATATTTTATAAATTTCAAATGAAAGCAGTACTGACTGCTCAGTCAATGAATATCAAATGTTTCCTTATAGGGAAATACTGTATCAAATATGATACGAATGGCCCTAGAGGGTTAAAACGGGGAAGAGGAAAGAGAAAAAGAGACCAAGAAGAAAAATAACAGATTGAGGCAGGGCGGAAAGGGCCCTGGTTGCTACCAACACTCAATCCATCCCTGCTTCGCCTGTGAAGTCACAACAGACTGCAGACAAGGTAAGAAGTCTCTTATCTTTCCTCCTCTCGAACTTTTTCAACTCTCTCCCCCAAAACTTTCTTAGCCCTTCCCAAGAAAAGGTAAAAAAAAATAAAAAAAAATGGACATAGAACAAAGAGAAGATTTGTGAAGTGGACAGAGAGGTGAGAGGGACTTTTCTTCCCAATGGAGGGCACTCTTAAGGTCATTATTTAAATGTACCTATGTGGATGGCAGTTCTACTGAGGACCCAAGAAACTTCCCTGATGCCCCTGTGGTGCTCAACCTCTTTAAAAGTACTGTGAGTAATCTCAAAGTGTGATATCACCTTTCGGGGCGAAGGACACATTTCCAAAGCTCAGGATGGTCAAAGTTGAGTCTCCTGAGCTAAATAAATTTTCATTTCTCTGAGCGAGGAGGGATCCAGTTTTGCTCCACTCCTCTTTGTGTAGCATGTTAAAACTCATTTACCCGACAGACGTTAGCGGTATCGTCCTAGACGGACGAATTACGTCCGAGATTGACACAGGCATTCCGGAACAATCTGTCAGGTTCCTGACTCTCGCAGTATGTGTCTAAGGATCCTACTTGAAAAATGTCTAACAAGTTAGTCAGTTTGAATGCGAGGGGCTTGAGAAATCAGAGTAAACCTGCCCGTCTGCGTCGTGATTTCTTGTTCTTCGGGTTAGATCATACGGAGAGCAGCTGGCCATTGGTGTTTCCTCACTGGTTAAGCATACTCTGGCTGCGAGGGTGGACCTTGTCCATGTCGACGCGGGGGTGCCAGTTGATCGTAGCAGATATTGCCGTGAACAGTAGAGTAATTGGAGTAGATAGACTAAACTTTCGCCCGGTTCACACTCCACCCACGGCTATTGAACAAGTGAAGAGGCGCATCCCTTGTTTCCTGTTTAGGATGCGGTTTCCGGTTTTCTCTTTTCCAATCTCACTTTTTTCTTTCTTTTTTTTCAATTGGAGTAGATAGACTAAACTATCGCCCGGTTCACACTCCACCCACGTCTATCGAACAGGTGAAGAGGCTCATCCCTTGTTTCCTGTTTAGGGTGCGGTTTCTGGTTTTCTCTTTTCCAATCTTTTCACTCCTATGTAGCCCCTGCACATCAGTGGCGTTACCGCCTTGATCGGGGCGATATGATTAAAAAAAAAAAATTAGGTTAAACAAGATGTCTAACGAATCCCGTTAATACGAGCGCAGAATTGCAGAAGGAAGAGATCCGTCAAGGTGGTGATCAGTACATTCGGAAGGTCAGTACCCCAGAGAGGCGCACTTTGAGGTTGATCAAGGATATGTCCGAGGTGTTTCTCTTTTTTTACAATAATGAATATTCTATAATGTTTTCATCGGCAGACCACAAACTCTTATTCGAGTAAAGCGAATTTCTCTTTCGTTACATATATATATATATATATATATATATATATATATATATATATATATATATATAATTATCCTTGCATTTACTTGCGCAGAAATACCCTTGGGAAAGGTAGTAATCCGTCTCTTCCCTCCAGTTATGGGTTAAATAATACAACAGATTGGGTTCTATAGCCTTGGTCGGCAGCCAGTCTGCAGCAGAAACCAATGGCAACCTACTGCGAGATAATTTTCTGCCCAGTCAGTCATCCAAAGCGTATATCACGTATGGCACTTAACTGACTGACTGAATATAATAGTTGAAAACATGATTAGTGCTTCTACTGAGCATGAAGTGGGGATCAGTTTTATATTGATATGAAGTAATAAAATGATCTCCCACTAATTACTACTAAAAAATATAATGCATCTCTTCCCCCTCTAGCTATGGGTCAAATAACAGGACAGACTGGGTTCTACAGCCTTGGTTGGCAGCCAGTCTACCGCAGAAAGCAATGACAACCTACTGCAGGATAATCTTCTGCCCAGTTAGTCATGTTTATTTTGAGACATGATCGCCCAAAGCATGTATCACGTATGGCACTTAACTGACTGATATATAATTGTGTATTTGGGAAGCAACTTTTTTTTTATAACTGTTTCATTAAAAACCACTGACAAGTTACTTCGATTAAGCTTTTTATTTCATTTTTTTTGTGTTCTTATAAGTGTTTTATTTTCTAAAAGAAATGTGTGTAAAAACTGTCTGCAAGTTTTATGTATCCGATCGCTTTCAATTATTCTATTAAGATGTATTTTGTTAATTTTGCTTTATAACGATAGGAATTTTTTTCCCAAATATGGTCAGCACATTTAGTGCAGCCGATAACTGAAATAATCTTTTACTTGGTGGTATAAGCATGCTCACAGATGTTGCCCGGCAATATATGTGATAATTTTTTTAAAAAGTTACAAAAGTACTGATTTTAGTCATGCAATGGCCACCATCTTGAAAACCAATAACTATATTTGAATATTAAATGTCAAAATATATTTCCCCAGGCAAAAATAAAATCTATTTAACATTTGGATTAATAGCATATTTCTATTTATAGATGTTTATCATTGAAAACCCTTTTTTTCTTTTTTGTGAGACTACTATCTTGAAAAATAGCGGCCATTTTGTTTATGAAATGTTGGTAACGTATTTTTCTGAGAGAATTGGTTCCGGAGCACATGTACACCAAGTTTGTAGCTTGTACCATCAAGTGAAAGATTCTTGTGGAATACTGACTTGATCTGCCTCACTAATCGTGGCCCTTTTCATAGTTGATATCCCTGAGAGTTGGCTTTTTTTCTTTTTCTTTTTTTTTTTTTATAATTAATATTTTTTTTTTATATACACACATTGGGACCTTGGTTACTTGAGCACTTTCGTTATCGTACGATTCCATTATCGTTCATGTTATTTGGCAAAAATGTCCCGGAAATTATCCATCAGCTCGATCACTGAGCAAGGAACTCCGCCCGTTACGAACCCTCGTGCAACCCTCGTTCCGTCATCCACCTGATCAGGCCCTTCAAATATGTTATCCGCTGCTTTCCCCTGTCTCTTTTCCCCTCTATCTGGCCTGTTAGGAACAGGTTCTCCAAGCCCTCTTTTCTCATTGCATGTCCCCGGAACTTTAGTTGTCTCTTCCTGATGCTCAGCATTAATTTCCTTTTCATCTCCATCCTTTCCAAAACCTCGTCATTGCTCACATGCTCGGTCCATGATACCTGCAACCTCCTTTTGTAGAACCACATTTCAGCTGCTTCAAGTTTTTCCTTCGTCTTCGAAGATATTGTCCAACATTTACTGCCATATTGAAGAACCGACATCACATAGCAATCCAGAACTCTCCTCTTGTTGCTAGTGAAATTCTCCTGTTTCTTAATACTTTACTCAACTTCTGGAAAGCTTCTTTCGTTATGCCAATTCGCCTTCGGATCTCAGTGTCGCACTTTCGGTCTTCTGTTAGAACACTTCCTATGTATGGGAAGTCACTGTGCTTGAATGTGAATGGACAGGATGTGAAGGACCACAGGGAAAAGTTGACACCTTAAGAACTCCAAGACTTTTATCTAGAGCAGCAGCCGAGGGAGTAGCTTCAGAGGAGGAGATGGGAAAGAATGTGTCCTCTTCATTGATTAAGAATATTTCTTCAAAATGGAGGGAAGTGCAAAGTTTTGTTGAAATATATCACCCTAACAAAGCTGTTGCAAGCCGTGTCATGAACATGTTTAACGAAAATCCCATGTCCCATTTCAGGCACATATTAAAGCAGAGATAGGTTAAATAACAGGACAGATGGGGTTTTATAGCCTTGGCTGGCAACCAGTCTACCGCAGTATGGAAACCTAGTGTGGGATAATCTTCTGCACAATCAGTCATGTTTCTTTCGAGACATGATCACCCAAAGCATGTATCACATATGGCACTTAATTGACTGAATATAATAGTTGGAAACATGATAAAAGCTTCTACTGATCATAAAGTGGGGGATCAGTTTTATATTGTTATGAAATAATAAACTGAATTACTACTTAATAATATAATACATCTCTTCCCCCTCCAGCTATGGGTCAAATAACAGGACAGATTGGGTTCTATAGCTTTGGTCGGCAACCACTCTACCACAGAAAGCAATGGCAACCTACTGCGGGATAATCTGCCCAGTCACTCATGTCTCGAAAGAGACATGATCGCCCAAAGCGTGTATCACGTATGGCACTTAACTGACTGAACAAGTAAGCAATTATAAAAGCAATTAACAAAACGACAGCTTACTTGAAAAGGATTGAAAGGACAAAACAATTGTTTTGAATAAATTGTTTTTTAAACCGTGTATAGAAATAAGTAATTTAACTTCATTAAGTAAGAGCCATTATGTTGGTATGGTATAATACATTATGTTGTCATGTAATCAAAGAGTCTGTTGAGATTAGGGGAAACACCTATCCGATTGTTCTGTCCGAGCAACTGCGAGGGTAAGAGACGGGAAAGAGACGGGAGGTAACAAAGAAAAAAAAAATCACTCGATTGTCTACCAGTTGTATTCTGGTACGCTTGCATATCTAAGAAGACACACTAGTGTATCAGACGGTTTTTATTACTCGAGGGGGATGTGCGTTGTGGGGCATTGGATATCGGCTCGGAACGAGAAATCGGGGAGCAGAGTTCGAAATCCAGCCGAATTCATTGCATTCACTTACGCGCAAATACCCTTGGGAAAGGTATTAATCCGTCTATTCCTTCCAGGTATGGGTTAAATAACAGGACAGATTGGGTTCTATAGCCTTGGTCGGCAACCAGTCTACCGCAGGAAGCAATGGCAACCTACTGCGGGATAATCTTCTGCCCAGTCAGTCATGTCTCTGTCGAGACATGATTGCCCAAAGCGTGTATCATGTACGGCACTTAACTGACTGACTGAATATAATAGTTGGAAACATAATTAAGACTTCTACTAAACATAAAGTGGGGGATCAGTTCTATATTGATATGAACTAATAAACTGATCCCCCCACTAATTATGACTTAATAATATGATACATCTCTTCCCCTTTTAGCAATGAGTCAAATAACAAGACAGATTGGGTTCTATCGCCTTGGTCGGCAACCAGTCTACCGCAGAAAGCAATGGCAACCTACTGCAGGATAATCTTCTGCCCAGTTAGTCATGTCTCTTTCCAGACATGATCGCCCAAGCATGTATCACGTATGGCACTTAACTGACTGATAGGAATTCTAACTTTTTTATTAAAAGAAAGAAAGGAAGAAAGATTTCCAGTTACGTTTGTTTTGATCACTCATTCGTAGCAGTTTCAAGCAGGCGTGTTTTTTTTTTGTTTTTTTTTTAATCGTCTCACCCCGGACAAGGCGGTAACGCCACTGATGTGCAGGGGGCTACGTAAGAGTGAAAAGATTGGAAAAGAGAAAGCCGGAAACCACATCTTAAACAGGGAACCAGGGATGACCCTCTACACCTGTTCAATAGACGTGGGTGGAGTGTCAAACGGGGCGATAGTTTAGTCTATCTACTCCAATTTTCAAAATTTCTCACTGAAAATGTCGAGGAACATTTTGTAAGAAAAATCCGCCGCCTTCTCCAGAATTGACAACTAACTCAGAGGCCATTTCACTGTCAAGGACTCATTAGGGACTCAAATCCGATACAGAGCTAATTTAACAAAGGAAACCGTTTCCTTCAATTTTTATATCTTTTTTTTTTTTTGAATTTGTAAAGGGAAAAATAACACAATCAACTTTCGGCCAAACAAAAAGCACCTGAGGATGACCATACGATACGAAACCGAAACGTTGTAATAACATTTATCGGTTGTCAAACACGCCTTCGAGCCTTTACGACGATATCCTTTTTCTATATGCCGTGTCCCTTCAGGGCGCCAGCGATCATGGCCTTCCGCATCTCCCTATCCCTAGTGGCTCTTAGCACGTTTTCTACTTTTACCCCACCCAAACCCTGTTCTGTCATCTACTTGCTCAAGTCCATCAAATATGTTACGTGCTGCTTTATCCTGTCTCGTTTTTCCTCTATCTGACCTGTGTGTATCAAATTCTCCAAGCCCTCCTTCCTCATTACTTGTCCCAAAACTTCAGCCAACTTTTCCTGATGTTAAGTATTAATTTCCTTTTCATTTCCATCCTCTCTAAAACTTCATATGCTCGGTCCATGTTATCCTCAGCATCCTTCTGTAGAACCACATTTCGGTTGCTTCAAGTCTCTCTTTCATCTTTGAGGATATTGTCCAACATTCACTGCCATATTGAAGAACATACATCACATAACAATCTGGTAATCTTTTCTTTGTTTCTAGCGAAATTTTTCTGTCTCTCAATCAGTCAATCACCTTAGTGCCATCACGTGATACACGCTTGGGCGATCATGTTTCGAAAAAGACATGACTGACTGGGCAGAAGATTTTTCCCGCAGTAAGTTGCCAATTATTTCTACGGTAGACTGGTTGGCATCCAAGGATATAGAATCCAATCTTTTCTGTTATTTAACCCATAGCTGGAGGAGGGAGAAGAGACGGATTAATATCTTTTCCAGGAGCATTTGCGCGCGTGAGTGCAGCGATTTTCTCGTTCCGAGCTGATATCTACTGCACCACAACGCCCATCCACAATATAATACACAAACCGCTTATCTGTTTTGCTTTTTCTTTGTTTTGTGCTGATGTTCATTTTTAACCATTATGTCATCACTTCTGCTTTTCCTTAAGGTGTTGACAACTGTAATAACAAGGCTACCGTAATTGAGAAATGCTTTTTGAAACATTTTTCAAGCAGTAAGCAATTAATTCTTGTTTCAAGTCAACTTAAAGCAAGTTTAAATTCGGTAATTTGAAGAAAATAATGTGTCAGCGAGGTGTATTTTCTTTTGTAAGATTTTTTTAAAACCGAGAATTGGCTTCTGTTTACAATCGATGAAAAATGGCGGAAAATTTGAAATTTATTTTTAAATTTAGAAAATGTTTCTTTCTTTGTTTCTTCGATATACAGGTCACTTGGAGCAGAACATTTGAATTCTAAAGCCCCAAATGGCTTTACAGTCCGTTTTCGTACCAGTGGGTTTTGTAACAGTGAAATATCTTAATCCGTCTCTTCTTCTTCCATCTGTGGGTTAAATAGCAGAACAGATTGGGTCTCATAGCGTTAGTTGGCAACCAGTCTACCATAGAATGTAATGGCAACCTACTGCGGCAAAATCATGCCCAGTCAGTCATGTCTCTTTTGAGACATGATCGCCAAAGCGTGTATCACGTATGGCAGTGAAATGACCGATTATGTGTAATTATTGGAATACTAGGAATGACTCTACACGACCTTGTTATGATATTGGAAGAATCTTCTTATATGAGCTGTGTCCCTTCAGGCGATCATTGCTCTCCAAAGATTCTTATCCATAGCAATTTTTTTCCATTTGCTAAGCTTCCAACCCCTCGCTTGCCTTTTATATGCTTTGTGAGGGTTATTTTTTCCAAGCCCTACTTCCTCGTTATGTATCTAAGCAATTTCATATGTCTCTTCCATATTGTTTACATTTTCTTTGATTTCCTCGTAGCTTACTTGCTCCGTCCACGGAATTCTCAGTATTCTTCTGCAGAACCATATTTTTTGTTACCTCCAGTTTTTACTTCATCTGTGGGAAGATGGTTTAACATTTACCTACATATAAGAGGATTAATATCACATAGCAATCCAGCACTCTTTTCTTTGTTTCGAACAATTTTTTCTGTTTCTCAGCACTTTGCTTAGTTTATGGAAGGCATCTTCCGCTAGTCCAGTATGGTGTTGCATTTTTCAAAATTTTTTAAAAAAATACTCCGCAGATATTTAAATCCTTGTATTTGCTTATTGTTGATGTCTTCAGTTTTCTAACTTGCGTCTTGGATTTTTTCTTTCTCTTGCCGATGACCATATTTTTTGTCTTCTGGAAATCTCTATATATAAAAGGCAATTTGTGAGTCTGTGTGTGACTGTAACCTATGCACGCCTACATTTTTTAAGCTATGCCATTCAAATTTTCTAGGGACACATATCTAGAGGGAAGCTAGGTCGATACATACTTTTTGAGTTTAAGTTCAGCAATTTTCCCTTTCACACTTCTTGGCCAATGGTGCAGATTGTTTATATTTGCTCCGTAAAACATCTAAGATCTAAGATAGTTGCTGAATTACGTTACAGAAATCAAATCACACGTGTCAAACGCGACTATTTTCGAAGAATATTTCAAAATGTAGACATTTAATTTCAGAGGAAAAAGTTACATTAATGCCACACAAATTACAGACAGTTGATTTCCTGCATGAAATATTTAGTGAAATATTAAATCTGAAAAAACAAAAACAAAAAAAAAACGACTTAAATAATTAAATTAATCAGTGGCATTTTTTTTTTACATCTTTTGTTTTTGTTTGAAAAAACACTTTTTTAAAAAAATATTTCTTTTGTTTCAAAATTACGGGAAAAAGCATTCACATTTTTTTCTGTTGACCAAATGAGTTTTTAAACGTCAGAATAAAAATTCAATATAAAGGCTCATTTTTTGTTTTTTTTTAATAAAAAAATATTTCAGTCGCTTTTGACACGTGCGATTTGCATCTAAGATGGTTGCTAAATTACGTCACCGAAATCAAATCATACGCTTTATGTCGTACTTAACAATCTAAAGGAAATATTAAATTTAAAAATATCTTCTACAGGAGTAGACAGGTTCGCCTATCGTACAGTCACATTGCTTCTCGATCTTTTGATAGAAGTTTATCCCTCGTTCCTTTTTTTATCTTTCACTTCCCGTAACCTTTTGTGTCCTAGTGATATTATCACCTTGCTTGGGGTGAATTGATAAAAGAAATCAAGAGCCGTATTAAAGAAAACCATATTAATCAAAAGTCTCGCTCAAGATATAACTGTCATCGGAAATCGATGGTCTACTCAAAACCAATAAATGTTTTATTAAAAGAGGAAGTCATTGTTTGGCAATAACTGATTGTTTGAAAAACTGGGCCTGTAAGGTTGTTATGGTTGGAACCGCTCCGAGTCACGTGCTTTGCCGGCAAGCGCTGATTGGATGCTTACAGGGAACGTTAGCCGGCTAATTCAGGTCAACTACTTCTTAGGTCTGCTTAATTTTTAAGAGGATCACCGAAATAGCCTCGTCACCTTGTCCATTTGGCTTTATTGATTTAAGTGTCGGACTGGAGTCGATTAAAGATGCCCACAGCACGACTTGCTAAGCTGGCATACTTTTCATTTATTGAACGCGGAGTGGTGGGCCTGATTAGCTTTCGACTTAATTGGCGAGAGCAAAGTTAATCACAAAATTGACGAATGCTAGAGATAAGAACGCTAGTCTGAACAGATTCAGTGAATGTTGATATTAAGTATCACAGATAGCAGTCAGTAAATCAGTAAAAGATATGTCCGTATTAAAATCTAATAAAAGAATGAAGATCAAGGTTACCAGACGTTACCCGGATTAAAAGCCAGTGACATATTGAGTAATATTGGTGGGTTATTTCTCATTTAGAAAAGCTATTTTTTATTCTATTACTAATTCTGTATCACTTCAAGACGTGGACGATCACGGCTCTCCACAACTTTCTATTTTTTGTCAATCTAAGCAATGATTGTCCCCTTACTATATCTCCTAGTCAATGCTCTGCCATCCACTTATACAAGCTCGTTAGATAGGTTGATCACGGCTCTTCCCAACTTCCTATCCTTTGCTGATTTAAGCAATGGTTGTCCTCTTACTATTACTCCCAGTCCACTAACACATGTTCATTAGATAAGTTTATCATGGCTCTCCACCATGTCCTATCATGTTTAGATCTACGCAATGTTTGTCCAGAGATGTGCGTTGTGGTGCAGTAGTTATCGGCTCGGAACGAGAAAGCGGGGGAGCCGAGTTCGAATTCCAATTGAATTCCTTGCATTAATACCTTGGGAAAGGTATTAATCCGTCTCTTTCCTCCAGGTATGGGTTAAATAATAAGATAGATTGGGTTCTATAGCCTTGGCTGGCAGCCAGTCTTCCGCAGAAAGCAATGGTAACCTACTACGGGATAACCTTCTGCCCAGTCAGTCATGTCTCTTTCGAGACATGATCGCCCATAGCGTGTATCACGTATGGCACTTAACTGAATGTTTGTCCCCTTACAGTTCCCCAAGTCCATGTTCTGTAATCGATTTAAACAAGCTCGGTAGGTTTACTACTCGATGTTTTCTTCTTTTCCTCTTGCTGTAAATATGTCCTGTGAATGTTTAATTCTCTCAGCCATCTTTCCTCATTATTTGTCCTAGAAATGTCTAAGTGCTAGTGGTCCCCCTTTTTTTTCAGTTTCCGTAAAACTTCTTCCTTACTCACGTGTTCCATCCATTGTATTCTGAGCATATTTCTGTAGCTTCAAGCCTGAATTTCTAGGATGAGATGAAGCAACGTTGAGCCTGGTCAGTACTTAGATGGGTGACCGCTTGGGAATACTAGGTGCTGTAAGCGTATAGTGACGGATGTGCGTTGTGGTGTAGTGGATATCGGCTCGGAAATACCCTGCATTCACTTAAGCACTGGTATCCTTGGGAAAGGTATTTAATCCGTCTCTTCTCCCAGTTATGGGTTAAATAACAAGGGTAGGACTTGGGGACCCTACCCTTAAAAACAAATCCCAATGAATCTTGATACTCGAAAAGAAAAAAGTATTACTAGAGACAAAACTTGTATAAAAACAACAATAAATTGTTGAAAGAAAAAAGATATTACCAGCAATAAATAAAAATTTAGTTGGCAAAATGACCCGCCGAGGTTGATATGCCATAAAACAAAACAACAAAGGATGAGATGCTAATTTTAGTCCTCATTGTTGTTGCTATATAAACGTTTCGGTCATTATGGCCTTCAGACTTCTTCAGGTGTCTGTCGATCCGGTTAGTCTTCAGGAAATATTGACCTGAATAAACAGGTACCTGAAGAGGGACTGATGGTACAATGGCTGAAACGTTGTGATAATAACAACAAAATTGAGCACAACAAATTGGAGTAGATAGACTAAACTATCGCCCGGTTCACACTCCACCCACGTCTATTGAATAGGTGTAGAGGATCATTCCTTGTTCCCTGTTTAGGATGTGGTTTCCGGTCGTCTCTTTTCTAATCTTTTCACTCTTACGTAGCCCCCTGCACATCAGTGGCGTTACCGCCTTGCTCGGGGTGATATGATTAAAAAAAAAAACAGTCCTAATGTACATAAAGAGGGTTGATATTATGTAGCAGTTAAGCACGGCTTCCTTTCCTTCTAACAAAATTTTCCTGTTTCTTAATACTTTGTTTAGATTTTGGAAAGCATATTTCAATTACTGTACGAATGTTAACTATTATAAACGAAATGTTCGCATTGAAACAATATAAAATAAATATAATACAATAAAAACAAAATAAAATAAAAAAAATTATCTACTTCTTTGTCTTTGTACGTTATTTGGGTCGATTTGCTGTCGTAATCTACGTGGTTAGAGGAACCTGTCCACCATTTTAAAAAATAATTTTACCTCGATAACAGCATTAAAAGTTAGCAAAGGTGAAAGAGAATGTGAAGGCTTTAGTGAGGAGAGAGGATAATAAAAGAACAGATTCAGGAGGAGATAAGATGGCAATTGATGGTGCATTTTAATCTTTGGTGATTCTATATAACAAGGAAGAGAGAACTCGGAAGAAATTCCACGGGTGAGAAGTGTAAAAAGAAGAAATTGTTAGAATAGAACTTACGATTGCATCTAGCTATTACAACAGTAAAACAATGATATCTAGTTGCAACTATTATTATCACAACGTTTCTGCCATTGTACCATCTGTCCTTCTTCAGGTATCTGTTTCATTCAGGTCAAAATTTCCTGAAGACTAACAAAGGCACTATTAGGTTGAAAAAAAAAACAAACTAGAAGACAGAAAAACACTAATTTTCGATAGACTGAAGATATACTGATAACTAGACGAAAAGATAATACAAAAGAATGATAATCAAATTTTTTCGTCTGCCTGAGAGGTAAAAGCAAAGAGACCATCTGGTTTTGATCAGGATTGAGAGCAAGTGACTCTATATTCTAAGGACTTCCCAGAAAGAAATACATAATATTTTACGACCATTGATTGATGGAGAGAAATTCGCGTCCTTTGGCAGCGAATGTAGTCAATTGACAAGAAATGTTAAGAGCAGGCAGGCTTCTAAAAGAAAATAGGAAAGAATGCTAATTAAATTTTTCGTTTGCCGAAATGCGATAAAACGTTCAAAATCAAGAAATTGTCCCCTTTTCTGTCATTTGTTTGCCAAAAGGTTGAAAGGATAAATTCCAGGTACGAAAACAAACACACACAAAAGAACGACGAGAAAGAATTTTGGAGCGATGATCAAAATTTGGCCGTTTGGGTTAGATTGCACCTACCATATAGGGAACAGGTTTGATCAGATGATGACCAAAGAAGAGAAGGCCCAGGTGGAATTTAAGGATAGGAGCAGGGGCTCCCCCAAATTTGAAAGTGTGCAAGAAGAGCCATGATTGTTTTGAGAGGAATGCTGGCATTTCCAGAGCACATCACGAGAGTGAGTGAGTGAGTGTCAGTGTGTGTGTGTGATTCGCCACCCTGAAGGAAAACCTCTAGAAATTGTATATAAATACTTTTCTTTCGCCTAAGTTATTTTTTGTGTGACTTCACATGGACCGAACCAAACCAAGTCATCGATCCCAATCGACCATTCGGGCCAAGTCAGACTTGCGATCAATTAACACAACGTGAGATGAGACAGAATTTGGGCCGAAGCGATCAACTCCACGATCAGTCGCAGAGGTTGAGTTTGAGTGTGGAGCGCCCGTGGGTGGACATCACAGTTGTACGTTTAAGTTCATACAATCGAAGTACCAGGGAAGAGAGCTCATTAGGACAGTTGCCAGAGGGAAACCACGTCACACTAGTGATGGGAAAGTGACTGAAGTCGAGATGCCAGCTCATAACCGATAACATTACAAACACTTCTTTGGATTTTGTCGAGAATCTCGAGACATATAAAAAAGTCAGACCAGATATAGGGACAATATTCAATGCAGAAACGGATGATGGATTTAAGATGGATTCTGGCGAGAAAAAATGTCTCATACTACATATTGAGCCACATTTTTGCGCAACTGATTCAATATAATCACTATATAGCAGTGGAAAATGTGAGACCAAAAAGTTACAATGAGTTTCTCTCTTGGAGGTTAGCATCAGCAATTCTGATGGAAGGTAAAATAGTGCTCTGTCATTATTAAGAAAAGAGCAGGTTTCGTTTTGAAGGCGTTAAAATGTACAAGCCATTTATTGCCCCTGTTAACAACTGACTGGGTGTCATTTTAGAGAGAAGCTGCTAGTTTTATTTTATCAGACCTATAACTATTATTTACTAGCAGTATAGCCCGGCGTTGCTCGGGTGTAATGAAAGCTCTAAAACTAATCCATGGTCCTGGAGCTTAGAGTCTTTGGACGTTGGCACGAAAGACTAAAAAGCAATAGTTGTTTCCAGTTTAAGCGAAACCGTAGACTGAGAGAAAAATGAATGGATGTAAGTCAAATTTTGATTTCCTGGTTTCGATATCAAATAAGTTTTTTTTTCGTCGTAAACTGAATATCGTTTCTTGTGTCTTTGTCTATGAGTGTATCAAATTTGATTAAAATCGGACCACTCCTTCTATAACCCGATTCTTTCGATTATCGGTTTTCGATATTTATCGGGGGTAACTCGACACAAAACCTGGCTAAGAACACCCGCAGACGTACAACTGTGTAAGTTTTCAAGAAAATTGGTTCAGCCCTTTCGGAGTCAACAGGTAACGGACACACACACACACACACACAAAGTTCCATTTATAAATTTTTTTTTTTTTTAAATCATTTCACCCCGAGCAAGGTAGAAACGCCACTGATGTGCAGGGGGTTACATAAATGTAAAAAGATTAATTAGAAAAGACTGAGGAGTACAAGCTAGTTAGAAAGGAACAATAGAAAGCTGAGAAAGCAGGTGCAATGACAGATACATAGGCGGAGAGAAAGTGAAGGTTATACAGGGGAGGGGAGAGAGCTAGAGTCCAGTGGTTAGTAGATGAGTATTAACTTTGCATTTAAATTTCTGGAGGTTGTAGCCGTCAGGAAAGCAAGAATACGGGAGTGAGTTCCACAGGCGGGAAGTGCGAGAGAGAAAGCTGCCGGAGTAGAATTGTCGTCTGCATTTGGCTAACCTGACTGTGAATGGGTGGGACCCAGTTGCCAGTCTGGTTGCACGGGTAAACACCTGTTGAGGAGGCATCAGTGACTTAAGCTCATCCGAGCAGAAGCCATGAAAGTATTTATAGAAGAGACAGAGGGAGGCCACATTTCGACGATGGGAAAGTGGCTGCAGTCGAGTCGCCAGATAGATTTAGATATGTAGATAATTCATTTATACTTATAATATAAAAAATAATAATATGAAATTAACACGGGGCTTAAATTTTTTTTTATTCTACGGGAGTAGATCATTCTCGTTTCATTGTCTATATCCAGGGATATTTTAACTTGCACTTATTTAGTACTTCTAAATTATTGTTCGCTCTTTTTCAACTGAGTCCAAATACAGATTGCCCAGCCCATGGGTTGTGTATTTGGACTCAGTGGAAACGGTCGATCAATAACTAAGGATTACTACAAATTAGAACTAGACGAGATATCCATAGGCATAGGTACTGGAACATAAACTGTCTATCCTCGTAGAATAAAAATAAAAATTTTCTGTAAGGTACTCAGATCGATATACACCTGATGAAATCGGTGGCACACCGGCCGAAATGTTGTGATAACAACAACAAATATGAGGATAATAATGTAGGCATCTGTTTATCTGGCGATATAAAGCCAATGCCCAGTTTTGTTAAAATTTAGGTTATAAGACTGTAGTGAGCAGCCGAAAGCGCAGACCTGGGTGATCGTATATGCAAGCTTAGTGCCGTGCGTTGTCCAGTTTACATGCCCTTCCTCTTCCTCCCCTGACCGTACCGGCAAGGTCTAAATGATTACAGAACATTTAATTTAGAACCCGCTTGGCTAAAGGGGTATCCGGAAAATTCTGTGTTGACAGCCGACCGCCTTCTAGGCTCTAAGTCCGAGTTTTCGCTCTGAATTTACTTCCATGGCCTTTTCCGTGTTTCCAAAATTTTGTAACGATATGGGGGTTCAATTTACAGTAGAAGTAACAATGCTTAACTGACTTTGTGTCCATCAAGTTAACTCAACCAAATTCTTTTATTTAACTGCACTAGAAACCTGTTGTTGAACTACTTAATTAGATCAAACACAGGCCTTGACAGTACATCATCTTATAATTCGTCAAAAGTTTTTTTTGTTTATATTTGATTACATAACTCGACGGCGGCTATGGTCCAGAAGTATGATCATAACTGTCATGGTGGCATCACCCATTCAATGGCTTGAACTCTTCCTACAACTACATATACTTCCCCTCACAAGAGGTGGGAGCAGATCAGCAAATCAGCAGACGAGCGATAGGCAGAGATAGCCAAGACTGCTACCGTACGACCATTGCTAGTTCCAGTCCTAGTATTACTTCCTAACCCGTATTTATCATTCTACTAAGTTCCAAGTATTTGTATTTTGCTGTGTTTAATATATATATATATATATATATATCGTTATTTCCTATTTTGGTTGTATTAATTCTTGCTGGACTTCTTAACCGGGTTTACGACGATAATATTTTAGCTTTTAGCAGTGGGGATCAATTTACAATAGAAGTATAATATTAAATCAAGTCCTTACTTTCTTTCTATTTAATCCTTACCAGTTTGTTTCATCGTATAAAAAAAGAGACTGAAATAAAAATTTTCTATGATTTCTTTTCGGTAACCAGAAATATTTTTTTCGGTTGCGAGCATCCCAAGAAAGGGAATAAAGCCAATGAGACACAAGGGGTTACTGGTTGCGGAAGAATTAAAAAACAGAAACATTAGATAGTGACTGATATTGCATTTAAACTTTAAGATTAAAGTTGACTGGAAAGTTCACAAGCAAGAAGTGCGAGAGAAAACACTGCTAGCATAGAACTTAACTTAGCCGATTCAACTGTAAATTAGGGAGATCTCGTCACCAGTATAATCGGTCAGTAAAGCACCATGTGTGATAAATGCTTGCGCGATCATGTCTCGAAAGAGACATGACTGACTGGGCAAAATATTCTCATGTGGTAGGTTACTATTACTTTCTGCGGTAGATTGGTTACCGACCAAGGCTACAGAACTCAATCTGTTCTTTAACCCATAGATAGAGGAAGAAGTGACGGATTAATGCTTTTTCTATCGGTATTTGCATGTAAGTGAATGCAACGAATTGAATTGGAATTCGAACTCGGCTCTCCGATTTCTCGTTCCAAGCCGATATCTATTGCAAATCTAATTTTAGTACTGTGGTGGATAAGAAATTAAGAATTAAAAATCAACCTTCTTCTTTACTTTTACAAAAATTCACAATAAAATCCTGGTTTTCCCAAATAGAAAAAGAATTGACCTCGTGCTTACAGAAAAAGTCGAAACCGGATTTCACAAGTAGATGTTAAATTGATTTTCTGACCATAAAGTGATTTGCAAGACCATAAAGACTTCGAGGTCCAGTGCGAAAAATCTAAATACTATAAAAATCGTCAGCCAGACAGTCAGGGATGGAAGTAGCAGAGACTACAAGCTAAAATGTAATGCTTCAAGTCCGAGCCGGACATTTGTTCTCTTTCTCCTCCTTTATCGTGTGCTAATTCCTTTTACTTCTTCTTCTCTATTCAAAGACATTTCTATCAAACAAACGCTCATACGTACGTACGCATAAGCTCTTTCCAACAAATTATTACTACGAACATTCTATAACGCTTGATACCCTCAACTTTCTCAATGAACTTTTAATTACTACCTGTTCTTGTTATTCTATTCTTTTAATAAAATTCTATTCAATCATAAAAATGTATATTTTATCCTTCCACACTAACCCATACATTCCAATCTACAACCAACCGATATCCAACCTTCTGATGATAACGACGAAAACCTGATAATTCTTCACAATTAAATCCGTAAGCTGTAGGGAGTTCGGTTATGTATGACACAAGGCCGAATTGATAAACATTAACCACCTCCCTATAGCTTCAGTACTACGCTTCAATTCAAAACTTGAACAAATCGTGTTATTATACGAGGGTCATTCAATAAATAAGGTGAATATTTCGGTATAAGGATATCTACGAGGGACATTCAATAAATAAGGTGAATTTTTCGGTATAAGGACTTCTAATACAAATAGAAGCTTATTTTGTTTCCTTTACTTCTTTTTCAAAGGGATTTAATATTTTTGCAGATTGAAAAAACATTTGAGAGTTTTGCAGATTAACAAAGATGGCCGATCAAGAAGAATGCTCCAGGATTGAACAGAGGTCATCTATCAAGTTTTTGGTTGCTGAAGAGTGCAAACCAGTTGAAATTCATAGGAGAATGTCAACGGTGTATGGTGCCACATGTCTCAGCCAAAAAATGTTTACAAGTGGGCTAAATTGTTTAAAGAAGGACGGAGTAGTGTTGAGGATGAAGATAGGCCTGGGAGGCCTACAGAAGTGAGGTCTCCTGAGGTGACTGAATCAGTCAATTACTTCATTCAGTCTGACAGAAGGGTGACAGTGGATAACGTTGCAAGGACTTTGAGAATATCTGTTGGGACAGCACACAAAATCGTCCATGATGACCTTGCCTACTCGAAGGTCAGCTGCCAGTGGGTGCCAAAGATGCTTACTGCAGAGCACAAACAGAAGAGGGTCGAGCTGGGAACTGCTCCCTCATCCCCCTTACAGCCCAGACCTTGCCCCTTCAGACTTTCACTTGTTTGGTCCATTGAAAGCGTTCACGAGAGGCACGAAATTTGAAACTGACGATGAAGTCAAAAGTGCTGTGAGAGATTGGCTGAGACATCAGTCCAAAGATTTTTACGCTGATGGAATACGGAAGCTTGTGCACAGAAGAGAAAAGTGTGTGACACTGCTGTGAGACTATGTTAAAAAAAATAAAATCAGCTTCTATGAGTATTAGAAGTCTTTATACCGAAAAAATCACCTTATTTATTGAATGACCCTCGTAGATGTCCTTATACCGAAAAATTCACCTTATTTATTGAATGACCCTCGTAGATGTCCTTAGACTGGAAAATTCACCTTATTTATTGAATGACTCTCGTAGAAGTTCTTATACCGAAAAATTCACCTTATTTATTGAATGACTCTCGTATTTACATTGTATCATAAATAACACGGGTCTATAACTGTTAAACTCTCGTCGACGCTTATTGGCTTTAAAACTTCTTACAAAACACGCTTCGGTATTATGCAGATGTTTATCGATGCAATAAGGAATGAGACGGATAAATTGATATTAAAATTGTCGCGACTTAAATCGTTTGTGAACTCCCAACTTCAAATATTTCAGTAAAGCGTTACTCAAGAGTTCATGAAGACAATAATTTTCAACTCAAGTAGAATTCAATAAATACGTAGTTGAAATTTATGATCTCTTATTAGGTCGAGAGATCCTATTTTAGGCCTTACGCAGGAATTAGTTTCAAATCTCGCCTTTAGGGTGGATTTTCAGCTCGTAAAACATAATGAACGACAACATTTTTAATCCTTTTACGTCTATTAATGTTTGAAAATTTAACTCGTATAATCTGCTGTGGTCTCTTAAGAGACTTCACGGGAGTGAAATAAACGCAGTTATCCAGAGACTGTTCTCATTACATCTCTATATATAAAAGGCAAGATGTACACACGCACACACATATATATATATATTAAATATAAGAGACAATGAATGTCTATTATGTTTAATCATGAGCCGTTCTAAACGTCGTATTTTTGCTTTAATTTCAGTTGAAAATAAAGACAAAAAATTCTCCAACATTTGGATAATTATTTATTGGTTTACTTCTAAGCTTTCGGCTCACATGAGCCATCTTCAGAGAGGTAGTTTAAACTGAAATATTATAAAATCCACCATCACCGACGATTTTATTTTCTGTTGACATAAAACTCCGCTTGGCAACGGCAATATTTACCAAAAATAATAAACGCATTTCTTAAGTTTGCGATGCGGTTTTATGACGTCACACCGCGGGATAGCGCGAAATGACAACAAAACTATGTAGTCAAATGCAATGTAATATGTTATTTCCTGTTTTAAAGTTGATTTTATTGAGTGTTGGTTGTTTTGATTTGATGTACATGGCCTCCAATATCTGCAGGTTCCTCTTACTGTGTGTATGAGTAAGGATCACCGTATTGTTGACCAAAATCTGTCTGATATTACCTACATGTTTATGTTTTTCAGAGAAATGTTGTTTAATAGTACTCTGATCAGAAAGATGACATGTAAGTCTACGGGAGAGCGTGGTTGTGGTAAAACCAATATATGTACTAGGTTTTTGATTAGTATCAGAGATGCAATCTCTGAATGGGCATGTAAATTGGTACACTACATTGGTTTTTTGTAAAGAATTTAGTTTAGTGCCTGTTGGGTTATTATAGACTATGAGGTCAATTGTTTTAAACTTTTTATAATATATAATGAGTTTAATTTGATTATTACTTTCGACTGGTTTAACATTTCTACGTATTATGTTTTTGAGAGTTTTTTCATCTTGTTTATAATTATTATGTATTTGGTTGCAATAGTATAAGTTAATAGTGTTATGTTTATTTTGATGTAAACCATTATTATTAATATTATCATTATTGTTAGAGCTATTGTTAAGTTTGTTGAGATACATTTTAATTTGTTGATCAATAACGGAGTTAGGAAATCCATTATTGACTAGTGTTTGCTTAATGTTGTGTAATTCTTTATAAAATATAGATATGGAAGAAGATATCATTTGTGTGCGTTGAAGTAAGTTTTTTATAACAGCTAACTCATATCGTTGGGGGCATTCACTATTATAATTAAGAAGACACGAATTTATGCTAGTTGGTTTCCTATATAGAGAAGTAGTAAATTTATGTGCTAGAATCAATGAATACATCAAGAATGGGAGTTTGTTATTAATATTAAGTTCTAATGTAAATTTGAGGACGGAGTGACTTTCAAATTTGTTTTTAAGATATTTAATTTGATCGATATTCTTAGCTAAAACAAAGATGTCATCTATATATCTTACATATATAGAGGGTTTATTGTTGTCATTAATTATTTTATTTTCTAGATTTGCCATATAATAATTAGAAAAGAGGGGACCTAAAGGAGATCCCATCGCGATACCATCTATTTGTGTATAAATATTGCCTAAGGGATCGTGAAAGGGTACTTGTGTGGTGCATGCTAATAATAGTTTTTTTTAATATAGTGGGTTTAATATTGATTGATGGGAGAGTAGCATGGTTGTATGCATCACGGATAATGATGTCAATTGTTTCCTGGACGGGAACATTTGTGAATAAGTTTTGGACATCCAAAGATGCAATCATTTGATTATTAGGTTTTACGGAATGGAGAATCTGTAAAAATTCGTCCGTGGAGTTAATACTATATTTCCCAGGAAGATAGGGAGTAATTAGTTGTTAAGTGTTTTGGAAAGGTTATATATTGGTGTATAAACATAATAGACATTCATTGTCTCTTATATTTAATAGCATATGTCTAGAAAATTACTTGCTGCCTCGATATACTAAATATATATATATATATATATATATATATATATATATATATATATACGTATTGATTGTTTAATACTTAGTTTTTGGTCTTAATAGGGTTAGACCAGTACACAATTGTATTAAAAAGTGTTCTATACAATTATATTGTAGAACTTTTGAATATTTTTCATTTATACACGAGTTATTTCGCTACCTTGGTTTCCACCATGAGTGGTTTCTTCATGCGATTTTTAATAACTAAAATTAAAAATAATTAATTTGATTTATTAATTTAAGTGTGTGTCTGTCGATCTGTCTGTCCTTTATACAAATCCACAATTTTTATTCGATTCTCACCAAACTTCACACAAATATTCTTTAAACTTCCAGTCAGGTCACGTGCTACTTATTTTATAGTGGGATTATCCATTCTTTTCCAGTTTATAGTGGGGAGTCGTTCTTTAGGAGAGCAGTTGTATATTGTTGCAGATTAACGGAATTTGGCCTCGTTGTAGACAGCCCACTATAAGTCATAAAATGATTATAAATCAAGAAAAGCAACTTGAGTTGAAAAATAACATTTTATATATATATACATATCAATTAAGGTTTTTACAATTAAAGTAATACTTGAAGTATAGGTCCAACGGACGTTAGAATGTTCATGGCAGTAAAATGCTGAAAAGAGAATTAATGCTTAGGAATGTGGTAGCGTTGTAAGTAAGGAATGTTTTTTATGTCTTCGCTCCTTAGGTCAGTAAGTAGTTTTGAGACAGCGAAAGATAAGAGGAGAGGGAAGGAAATCTAGGATAGTAAGCCCCTTGACGTAGGTCAAGGGGGTACTGATTACACTCCTCTCCCTCGAGTCAGTCCGTGTGGGTCTGTCTGTCTGGCGATGCTATCTGTATCGGCTTTTTATAAAACTTCTTTTTGGATCGCAGCAGATCATTTGGGAATTCATATCCATATCCATATCTGATTCTGGGCTTCCCATTGGCCGATAAATAAAATTCGCATAGGCTCGCGAACTGGAAATTTAATATTTAATTAATTTTTAGTTTTCAACTGGAACATCTGCGCGAAGCCGACTGCGCACTGACGACTTTTGGTCATTTACTTTTGGTCATTTACTTTTTGGTCATGAGAGTGCGAACATCCGGTCCTTCGATTTTGCTCGGTCGGTATCATCACAATTTTTTCCGATTTCCCCCCGGTATATAAATATAACTTTAACTAATAAGAAATAATGTCGGATTCAAAATAAAATTAACTTCTTAGAAATTAAAAGTGAATGACAAAATGAAAAACATTTCTTTGTGATGCGTTTTGTTCTAAGAAAGAATTTCTTCAGACTTATAATGGTTTTATTGATGGAACCAGTCACCATGAGGTTGCAACAGAAATAAGTCCCAAATTTTAAACTGAGTGATGATTGTGCTCATAGACAAGTGGCAATAGTGTCTTCATTTACCTAATGTCTTACCACTTTTTTTCAGATGCCAACATTTACTATCATCGCTTGGACGCCATGTGTTTGCTATGGAAATGTTATTTTGAAGACTGGTGAATCTGTAATTGCGATAAAGAGAGGTTCTCTTCCACATTTCCTGCTATGTCGAAATGATGCTGCTCCGATTAGAAAGTCGATACTGTTATAGGTTGAAAATCTCAGGTCTAGCCCTTAATAGAAAGCCACCTGGAAGACCTCGAAGGGGTTGAAAATTTTGGCTGATGGAAAACTTTAATGTCACCTACAACAGGGATAGCCAATAGAGGCCATTTTCTTGATTCGATTTGAAAAGCAAATTAATAAAAACTAGAAATGTTTAAACAAGTGTGAAATAAATTTAATAGAAGTTACCTTGCCAAACTTTAAAACATGGAAAATATTTCTGACCCATTATATATATATATATATATATATATATATATATATATATACTGTTAAATATAAGAGACAATGAATGTCTATTATGTTTAATCATGAGCCGTTCTAAACATCGTATTTTGGCTTTGATTTCAGTTGAAAATAAAGACAAAAAGTCTCCAACATTTAGATAATTTTTCATTAATTTGGTTCTAAGCTTTCGGCTCACATGAGCCATCTTCAGAGAGGTTATTAAGACGGTAACACAATAACATCCACCATCACCGACGATTTTATTTTGTGTTGACATAAAACTCCGCTAGGCAACGGCAAGAGTTACCAAAAATAACAAACGCAGTTCGCAAATTTGCAATGCGGCTCTATGACGTCAAAAAACCCACTCTTAATAAAATCACGTTTAAATCTGGCCATAACACATTACATTGCATTTGGATACATGGTTCTGTTGTCATTTCGCGCTATCCTGGCGCGTCTTAGACCTCTCGACCAATAATGACAATCAGTCTAAATTAAGCTTATAACAAAATTTTCGAAATCATCAGTTGATTATAAACAGAATATCTACTTAAATACGAGTATCGATCAAAAATAATGTTCAAACAAATCATTTCAGATTGTCTGTTGTTTATAACCAGTTTCGTTAATATTCGTTAATTTCCGTAATATATATATATATATATATATATATATATATATATATATATATATATGCTTTTGTTCGCCTATCGTCCGGTTTACATCTCTACCCGGTCTTTTGAACAGGAGTAGAGGTTTATCCCTTTTTATGTTCTTGTTTAGGATTGGCTTGTCGGTTCATTCTAAAGTCTTCTACTTCTCTTTGATTCCCAGTTTTACCCTTGCGTCTTAGAGGCAGTATTGCCTTGCTTGAGGTAAAGTTAATAAATAAAAATGATTATGATTCCGTTACTAACTAAATTATTACTAACCTGAAGAGGTTCTTTATCTGAATGAAAAGCATTACTAATAAGTTTTCTTATCTTGCTATTCGTTTTTAGTCTCTCTTTCTCTCACTCACTCACACATACACGCACACACACAACGACACATATACATAAATAAAATTAAACGTTCACTTATCTGTCCATACTCAGTTTTATGGTGATTGCATCCAATCTCTTAAAGAGTTTGACAATAATTCTGAATTTATTTATAGAAATAATATTTTTCTGGAAAGCTATTAATTTATTTTTCTTGAAATGGAGATAATTTTTGAGATCTACTTATATCGAAATTGCTGCTGGGGTAACGGAGCTAAAGTACGCAGAGTACTATCGCTTGACACAGACAGAGCTTGAACTTACATACAAAGTTATAACGTTCTTACTCACTTCTCTTGTTTAAAGTTGTACTTTGAAGGAAAGTGCGTAGAGTGTGGTCGTCTCACCAGACCACAGAAGTCCATCAGTGACCATGTTTTGGTACTTTCATTGAAATAATATATATTAAACTACTAACATTTATGTATCATTAAATATACTACAACATTATAATTAAGTATTACAAATAATATTTAGAAATGTTAATATATAAAAGTATTTTATTATATTATTATAGGTACCTCCACTCATTTTCGAACCTAAATTTAAAATTGTACATTTAAAAATAAAAACAGTTTTCTTGTCACTTTCATTTCAGCTTTAACTGAAAGCTAAATGATTAAAATTAATATTTGCAATAAGCAAAATACTCTGGTGAATTTCAATTTGAAATTATATTGATTTTTTTTTAATCATTTCACCCCGAGCAAGGCAGAAATGCCACTGATGTGCAGGGGGCTACATAACTGTAAAAAGATTAATTAGAAAAGAGTGAGGAGTACAAACTAGTTAGAAAGGAACAATAGAAAGCTGAGAAAGCAGGTGCGATGACAGATACATAGGTGGAGAGAAAGGGAAGGTTATACAGGGGAGGGGAGAGAGCTAGAGTCCAGTGGTTAGTAAATGAGTATTAACTTTGCATTCAAATTTCTGGAGGTTGTAGCCTTCAGGAAAGCAAGAATACGGGAGCGAGTTCCTCAGGCGGAAAGTGCGAGAGAAGAAGCTGCAGGAGTAGAATTGTCGTCTGCATTTGGCTACCCTGACTGTGAATGGGAGGGACCCAGTTGCCAGTCTGGTTGCACGAGTAAACACCTGTTGAGGAGGCATCAGTGACTTGGAATTTCAACTTTTTCTAGTTTACAAAATTCACCATTTTGGTGTTTCTTTTAATAGCTTGACAAATTTGCAGACAAAAGTTAATTTTCGGTTTTAAAAAATCTTGCAAAAAAAAACAAAAAAAAAAACAAGTCTGTGACACGTTATTTTGAGAATATTAGCAAATTTCAAGTTAAATTAATCTGATTTACACAAGCATCACTTGTTTACAGCATGAAATTTAGAATAAAAGTATTTCTTAATCACGGAGCTCTGATCTTTTTGACCTTTGAAGTGAGTGATGATAACCAGATGACGTGTTAAGTGATTGATGGCGGCTAAGTATGGCTGACCAGAATTGACATAATTGTCCAAATTTTTCCTGTAAGGGAAAGAAACCGTGAAACACGTGACCTTTTAATCTAACATAGAAATATCATAAGTTAAAAAAAAAATCTTCATAAACACGCACACACAAAAAATCAAAAATAATTTTAATAATTTTTTGTCTCGAAGAATTGTATTAAACTTTTCAACTTTCGATTAGTAAATATAGTTTTCACTTAATAACCAAACCGCGACAAGGCTTTGAAGAATTTGAAAAATACTTTTGAAACTTTACAAATTATTATAATTAAAAAATTAAAACAATTCCTGTAAAAATTAATCAAAAATCTTTTTCTTCAGATTCTAATATCCTTAATACACACACACACACACACACACACACACACACACACACACACACACACACGTATCAGACCAATGAAATCAACACATTCCTATATACTGTCTCTTTGTTTAAAAAAAAAATTAATCCGTGTCAAATCTCTGAAAAAACTTAATAAAGTGAAACATTAGATTGAATACACTTTTCTTACCTGTTCTTTACTTATTCTATCTAATATATATATATATATATATATATATATATATATATATATATATATATATTGTCATCCACAGACAGATCTGTTTTGTTGTATCACAGCTCATCAGTACGGTTAGACTCCGATTGCTACATAACCCAGGCTCGAAACCCGACCGAATTGGCGTCAGTCGACGACTTTACCCCTGGGCCAATATATATATATATTGTCTTAAACAATACTGACATCACTGTGTGAACCTGAGGAACCTTTCGGTCAACAATTTTCAAAGGTCTTCGTTGGCGTTATTGTTAATAATTAAGTTGGACACAGGAAAAAACAAAAGTTTACTTACCAAAAGTGGGAAGGTGGAGCTCGTTTAAAAGTAGATTTTAATCAAAATAATTAAAATGTAAGGCGTGTGTAAATACACAGCTCCACAAGAATGATAAAACTGAAAAAATAACACATTCATTATTTTAATTGTAAGTAAACTTTTGAAGTTTTTTCCTGTGTCCAATTTTATTATTAACAATAACGCCAAAGAAGACCCTTGAAAAGTGTTAAACGAAAGGTTCCTCATGTTCATACAATGACGTCAGTATTGTTTAAGCCAATTTGTTGTTTCTGTGGTTACTAATCTCTGTTTATTTTTATAATCAACTGTAAAACGGGGAAAAATTATGAGAAAAGAAAAATCTGTTATGGGTGAAATGAATGAACGGAAGGAGGGAAAATTTTGATTTCTGTTAAAAGTTATTACATCTAAAGAGGCTAGAGACCCAGCAGAGCAAGCAAACACTCTCTTTGTTTACAAAGCGAGGGCTGCCTAGAACTGATAAACAGCGTCTCCAACGCCTTCAGATGGCCAATTCACATCCGTTATTCCATCTGAAGGTGTTGGAGACGCTGTTTATTAGGTTCAGACAACCCTCACTTTTTTTTCTCCCACTTCCGTTCTCTCATTTCACGCATACCAGATATTCTTTTTTCATAATTTTTCCCGTTTTACAGTTCTGCTGAGAAGGGATGAAACCGGTTGACTGATGATTTTATTTTTGAATTTGGCCTGGCCGATTATATTAAATTATTTTTTTGTTTTTGACGTCATAATAAAATTTTGTATTATATATATATATATATATATATAAACAAACATGTTACGGAAATTAACAAATTTTAACGAAACTTGGTTATAAGCAACCGACAATTTGTAATGAATTATTTTGAACATTATTCTTACCGATACTCGTATTTAAGTAGATATTCTGTTTTTTAATTAAACAGGATTTTATATTTATATCTACCGGCCTGATTATTTTTATATATATATATATATAATCAACTGTAAAACGGGGAAAAATTATGAGAAAAGAAAAATCTGTTATGGGTGAAATGAATGAACGGAAGGAGGGAAAATTTTGATTTCTGTTAAAAGTTATTACATCTGAAGAGGCTAGAGACCCAGCAGAGCAAGCAAACACTCTCTTTGTTTACAAAGCGAGGGCTGCCTAGAACTGATAAACAACGTCTCCAACGCCTTCAGATGGCCAATTCACATCCGTTATTCCATCTGAAGGTGTTGGAGACGCTGTTTATTAGGTTCAGACAACCCTCACTTTTTTTCTCCCACTTCCGTTCTCTCATTTCACGCATACCAGATATTCTTTTTTCATAATTTTCCCCGTTTTACAGTTCTGCTGAGAAGGGATGAAACCGGTTGACTGAAGATTTTATTTTTGAATTTGGCCTGGCCGATTATATTAAATTATTTTTTTGTTTTTGACGTCATAATAAAATTTTGTATTATATATATATATATATATATATATATATATATATATGTAAACATGTTACGGAAATTAACGAATTTTAACGAAACTTGGTTATAAGCAACCGACAATTTGTAATGAATTATTTTGAACATTATTCTTACCGATACTCGTATTTAAGTAGATATTCTGTTTTTTAATTAAACAGGATTTTATATTTATATCTACCGGCCTGATTATTTTACGATAAATTTTATTGCCAAAATGTGTGCTATCCAGCAGGATTCGAACCTGCGGCCCCTATTTACATAGGGGAAGCTACCATTTGATTTGGTACTGTCTTAGCCACTCGACCATGAATAGCCTCTTGATCTACTTAAATACGAGTATCGGTAAGAATAATGTTCAAAATAATTCATTATATATATATGTATATATATATATATATATATATATATATATATATATATATATATAAAATGTAATTAAGTAATTATTACGTAAAAACATGTGAAAAACTACAAACTGCTACAAAATTGTACATTTTGTTTCGGCATTGAAAAAACAATGTTTCATCATGCAGTTAACAATTATGGTAATAAATGTTTTTATCCAAAAATTTTTTTTGATTATATGAAAACAACAACTTCCCTTTATTTTTAGAAAAAATGTTTTTTTCATGCGAAGTAAAAAAGATATTAAAAAAACGAAAGAAAGAAGGAAGAAAAGAGAAGAAAATAAGATGAGAAATCAAAAAAGAGAAATAAAGAGGAAAAGCAAAGATACAGAAGAAATAGAAAGTGAAGAGAAAAATAAGTGAAAAAATGTAGAGAGGGAAGAGCCAATGAAAACGGCTAAAAGATAGAAATTTAAAATTGGCGCGAAAATGAATTGCAGACAGTTATTGACATCGGTTACAATGAACTTAAATCTTTTGATATTTAAAAAAATGATGAAATCCCAAACACAAACAAAAATATTATACATAAAAACGTAAAATAAAGGATATTAAAAAAACAAAGAAACAATACGAAGATATAAATTCATTAACCCTAATATTATAAATTAGAATAAAATAAAACAAATTAAAATAAAAAATAAAATAAATTAATGTAAAAAACATAAAGTGAAATGTTGTTTTCATACAAGAATTTTTTTTAACTGCCTGATTAGACATGTTTCTTTCAATATCGAAACAAAATGTACAATCTTGTAGTAGTTTGTAGTTTTTTGCATGTTCTAACGTAATAATTAGTAATAAATATCTATTGCTCTATTTTTATCTTGGGCACTGTTTTAAATTAATGTTTTGAACATTGCAATTTTATTCTTCGTTCTTATTCATCTGATACATCTAGGTAAAGAAGACCCAAAGTTTTACCATTTTCAGTTCTCCGGCATTTATTTTTTATAAACAGTGCTCAATACAATAAATATTGTAGAGCATAATATAATCATATAATTATCAATTAATAGTACATTGCGACACGGAAATTTCTATTTTTTGATATAGAATCTCGTCATCAGGCAATATTGGGTGTTGGTTGTGAAAATGATTTACACTTAAATACAAAAAAACATCGGTTTACTATTTATGTATGTGTGAAGATATAAAATTTATGTGTGTGTTCCTTTTAACTAATTAAATAAAGACTCACTTTTAAATTTGGCCAGTAATTTCTATACATATTTACTTTTTCCCTTTTCCTTTATATATATATATATATATATACATATATATATATATATATATATATATATATATATATATATATATATTTTAATTCAGATACTTTAATCCAAGCGAAAAAAGCAGGAAGGTAAATTCCAAAAACCCGATCCTAATTAATATTAAAAATTTTATTTTAATATTAAAAAATGATACAGGAAGAGAGCTCCATGTAATAAAATATTACAGAGCAAATATAAATTAAAAAAGGATTAATTCAGTGATGTTGGATGATCATTTCGATATGAAAATCCTCACGGGGGATAACACATCACCTCAGCAACAGAAAAATCCTTTCAGAAACTGGAGAAAAATCAGTCTAATTTTCCTTTTTAAATAGATTTGCAAAGAAATTAAAAAAGAAAAGAAAAAAGAAAAAGAAAAAAAGAAAAAAGATAAAACAAAATAAAATCAAATAAACAAGAAAAGAAAAAAATTGACATCGTCTGGGTTCGCAAAAAAAGGAAAGAGAATTGTAACTTAAAAATTAACAGACGGCCGTGTTGAATTGATGTAAGGTTAAGCAACACGGAAAAAGGTGGGGGATAAGAGAGATAAAGGAAGTAACAGAGGGAAAAAGAAAAAAAAGAAAAAAAAGAAAGAAAAAATATTTTTATATATTACAGACGCTGGACATATTCAAAAACTTAACTTCCCAAAAACGTTGAAGTATTAGAAAAAGGCCTTTACTTAAAAAGGCATAATTATTTTTAAAGGGAATAAAAAGATACAGGATTTAAAATATATATATATATATATATATATATAATTTTAAATCTGACATTATTTATTCTTATTTAACACTATATTTTCATGGATACATATGTTTGAGTAGAAGTCCTGTTCTTTTATACATTCTTTGTTTATAGCTCCATTCCCAGATACTGAAATCAGACCTCGTCGTATAATCGAAGGTTCTCCGTTATATGTAGGAATGTGTGTCAAAAATTTAAGTAAATTATTTATATAGTGAAGGGTCCTAACTATTCTTATTTTATTAAACATTAGATAGATTTGACTCCTGTAAATATTTGTTATAATTTCGTTATATCTTCATATTTACGATTCTGTGATAGTGCTTTAGATAAGAGTAAGTTTTTTGTCCTCGTTCTCGTCATTAGATTTGTGGTGCTTTCATCTCGTAAATTCTCGTCCAATTCTGCACGTGACTTATATTTGCCTGGCTTTCCCACTTAGATCCGGGTCTCAATTATGTGACATTTCATATCACGGGGGTCTGCAAAACTCTCTATCCTATATCCACTAACGGCCATAAGTGGATATAGAGGTTTGTTAGTTCCTGTGACTTGACCCAAAGAGTTGTGAGTTCAATACCAGGCTACAGCAGTGGTGAACAAGTTGCAGGGATAGAGGAAGATAACATGACTTCGAATCGAGGCTTTACGCAGGGAATGAGGATGATATACCCCAGTGATTGAAATAAAGCAAATTCATAGCACCTGAAGAGCGCCGGAGCGTACAACGGCCGAAACGTCGTAATAAATTTAAAATTTCCTGATTTTTTTTTTTATGGGGTACACCGTATATTATCTTAATGTTTAAAATGGGTTTACGCTCTATATTAACATCTTGTAAAGGAGAATTAAATAACGCCTTTTAAGAAGAATATGATTTCTGAAAGTAAAGTCAATTTTACTATCTAGACGCATGACGAATGGGTGCAAACTCAGTGTTCCGAGAGATAAATGAACATTTAATTTTAGTTGTTACTGTTATCCCTTCGTATGGAAAACTTTAATTACTAAAGGTACTTACCTTAAAATTAAAATTGTTATCTTCGAGAATTGCACTAATCTCTCGTTGTTTATATATATATATATATATATATATATATATATATATATATATATATATATATATAGTGTATCGAGGCAGCAGATAATTTTCTAAACAGATACTGTTAAATATAAAAGACAATGAATGTCTATTATGTTTAATCATGAGCTGTTTTAAACATCGTATTTTGGCTTTAATTTCAGGTGAAAATAAAGACAAAAATTGTCCAACATTTGGATAATTTTTTATTAAGTTGGTTCTAAGCTTTCGGCTCTCTGAAAATGACTCATGCAAGCTGAAAGCTTAGAACCAACTTAAAAAATTATCCAAATGTTGGAAACTTTTTGTCTTTATTTTCATCTGAAATTAAATCCAAAATACGATGTTTAGAACGGCTCATGATTAAACATAATAGACATTCATTGTCTCTTATTTTTAACAGTATATGTTTAGAAAACATATATATATATACTACCAACCATAATTATTAGGCCACCCCAGTGTTTTAAAAATGATGTATTTCATAGTATTTTTAGTATTTATTGCCAAGTGAATAATTGTAAATGAAAATAGAATGGTTCTTTTGTTAATAATGCACTATAATATGTGCATCAAATGAATTTATAAATATTTAATAATTACCTATATTGCAGTTTCATCAATGAAAGAATGAAGAAAATTTAGGATGATTCGAACGAGTTTATCTTTGCTTCCTTGCCTTGTAAAATTTTGCAAAGTAATAATAACAAAAGATCCATTCTATTTTCATTTAGAATTATCCACTTGGCAATAAATACTAAAAATATTATGAAATACATAATTAAAAAAAAAAACTAGGCTAATAATTATGGTCGGTAGTGTGTGTGTGTGTATATATATATATATATATATATATATATAACTGTTTGACGGTACAAAACTTGTAAATTGCTTTAAAAATCCCAAACGGAAACATCTCTCAAGGCATCCCTTTCGCCAACAACACATCAGGAGAGAACCGTTGGTCGTGATCAAAGAAAAACGAAAAAATATATTCACGTGAGCAAAAAGTGGGGGAACAGAGGCGTATAAACAATTATTGGTGGGAATAAAATCGTGGGGAAATGACTAAATATATACAATTGTATAAAATATGTACAAAAATAAATAGGTGAAAAAGGGGGATGTGAGAGTTAAAAAAAACCCCGGGCAAGTCCAACGACTTAACGAACTCTTTCTGTCGACAGAGAGAGGGTTTACGCCAAAGAATCGAGACCGACTCCAGAATCCTTAAATGGTTAATGGAGTCGACCCTGTGTAGCACCCTGATCCAATCACCTTTATAGGTCTTGGCACAAGCTGGATTATCCAACAGGTGCTGGCCGATGGCCTATTCCACGGAAGCGGGGTGTTGAAGGCGACCCAGTCTAATCTGTGAAGGGATGTATTGGTGATACGGGTCTGCAGATGTAAGGTGGTTCGCCCCATATAGCCAGCAGCGCACTGGCAATTAAATTCATAAACTATATTACTCAATCTGATGCAGGGCAAACTATCCTCTTTCTTTGATCACTACCAACGGTTTTCTCCTGATGTGTTGTTGGTGAAAGGGATCCCTTGAGAGATATTTCTGTTTGTGATTTTTAAAGCAATATATATATATATAGTATTGTAATAGTTGTTACAATGGTTTATAAATTCTTAGTATCACTACACAAAAATTTTCGCGTTTCGAAGCTACCTTTTTTAGGTGCTTCTCATCGGGTGACGAAGTTGGAATGAAAATTATCTGGTGAAAAACGATTTATTTGTGGTGAATATGCTTTTTAAGTGAAAGTGGGGTTGGGAGCTTATTTTGATTCTGTTCGCCATATTGTAGTCTTAGAGTTAGGGGTTGGGAGAGGTGGCTTACCCCACTTTCACTTAAAAAGCATATTCACCACAAATAAACCGTTTTTCACCAGAAAATTTTATTTTCAACTTCGTCACCCGATTAGAAGCACCTAAAAAAGGTAGCTTCGAAACGCGAAAATTTTTGTGTAGTGATACTATGAATTTATAAACCATTGTAACAACCATTACAGTATAACGCTCTACGTTGTATCGAGCACTCTTTATAAAAGTAAATGCATGAACAGCAGGTTAAAAACCTACGAGTTCCACAACTTTGTTACAATATATATATAATGTATGTATATATATGAGAAAATAGCAAACCCGTAAAAACGGAAAGGATCATCCAAAAGATTTTATGTAATTAATATAAAATAGATAAAAAACAGAGAGCTCAATGGCTATTATCCAGAGCAATATGAAATATTGAGAGGAAAACTCAACAGATGATTGAAAGTTTATTATTCCAGAATTTATTTCAGCTGTTGTAAAAATTACAAACTGCCTTGTCAGACCGAGGAAAAATCAATAAATGTTAATTTTACTAAGAATATTAAATAAAAATGTTGTTTTTTTTTTACAGTGGAGAGATAGGTTAGGCGAATGGAACATTGTGCATACATTTAAACCGGAAGTGTCACAAAATTAAGAATGCATACATCAAATCACACAAACGCACAAAAAAAAAATAATTAAGGAGAAAAGATATTCAGACACAAAAATGAGAAAAGATGCAAACATGCATAAAATAAGTACATAGACATAAACTTATAAAAGGCCATATAAACGTACAACAATAACACACACACACACACACACACACACACACACACACACACACACACAATAGACCAAATTAAAGGCGGAAAACAAAAACAAAAACATTATGAAGAGAAATATTGAAAATAAGAGGAAGAGAAAGAAAAAAGGGAGGAAAGAGAAAAGAGAGGGAAAGAGAAAAGAGGACAGATAATATACTTACAGTCACAAAATTATTTTTTAAAAATTAATTTAAAAAAATTTTAAAAAACCTTTTGAAAATAAATACACAGACATAAACTTATAAGAAACCATATAAGCACACAATAATAACACACACACTAAAAAAAAGCGACCAGATTTTAATTTTCAACTGCTGAAATAAATTCTGGAATTATAACCGTTTCATTATGTGTTTAGGTGTCTTCTTAATATTTTATATTCATATATATATATATATATATATATTTTAAAATTTGTGTGTTTAGTCAGATTAAATAAATTGCAAACAATATGTTTGCATATTTTGAATAAAATCCGTTTCTGACATTTTTTGATTGCAATACGAGAAGTATTATCCGTGAGTATGAACGGATTTAGTAAAAATAAGCAAACATACTGTTT
>JBBBDQ010002002.1:402500-427500 GCA_037127315.1 Ascarosepion bandense | reverse complement strand
TAATGTCCAGAACAAAGCAAGTGCCGAGCAGAACGTATTGCATATGACCGAGTCTCGTAAAAGGTTCCGTATTGTAAACGGTGTACACCATGAACCAATAGTAAGGCATGCAGGCGAGTCGTGTCAGAAAAAAGACGAGTGTCATGACCACGCCATTTATAATAAAGTATTTATTGTCCTTTTTGTAGCCAAGTGTGCTGAAGAACCACCTGCAAAAGAAAAAAAAGAGCTGCAAGTTTTGTGGCAAGCAATTATGAAATTAGGATTCTAGCAAAATTACGGTTTCTTGGTTCTTTGAAGAAATATCCTTTTTCTAACGTGTTTTGCATTTTTTTAATCATCTCACCCCATTGCGCAGGGGGTTAAATAGAGGAAAGTAATGACAAATAGGGGTTAGTTATAGGAAATATCAGGAGGAGGGTAATAAACGGATGAGAATACCGAGGATGGGGGTGTAGTCTTTTTTTTTTTTTTAATCGTATCACCCCCGAGCAAGGCGGTAACGCCACTGATGTGCAGGGGGCTGCGTAATAGTAAAAAGATTGGAAAGGAGAAAGCCGGAAACTACATCCTAAACAGGGAACAAGGGATGAGCCTCTTAACCTGTTCAATAGACGTGGGTGGAGTGTGAACCGGGCGATAGATAGTCGCTGGAAAAAAAGATCTTGTGAGAATGGATGCGATTTAGTGATATAGAAGATGTCTATTATTGTGAAGTAATTTTCGCACTGAAGGTTATAATCGTGCTATGTCGGTTGCTAATCGACTTAACGTACCCAAAATGTTAGGAACTTGGTAATCTTCGAGTGAAAGCTGACTCCTTAGTATTCGGCTAATATCAACTGCCTAGTAGTTCTACTGAACTCCAATAGAAGTCTAAAGAACTCCTATAAACTTCTCAAGAACTTCCTGTTAACTCTTATTAATATACGAGGGAGAGTCCATTATCTGAGGAATAGGTGTGTTTCACCATAACATCTATTAACCTTACATTTAAATTCCTGGAGATTGTAGCCGACGGGGAAGCAAGTATATGGAACGGAATTCCATAGGCGAGAAGTGTGTGAAAAGAAGCTGCTAGACTAGGAATTGCGGTCATATTTTATTGGTTTCACTGTAAAAGGGTGGGACCTAGTTGCCAATCTAGTAGCTCGTGTAAATTCATACTTCGGGGGCACCAGTGATCTAAGTTCATTGGAGCAGAAGCCGTGAAAGTATTTATAGAAGAGACACAGGGAAGTCACGTCACGCCGGTAAGATAGCGACTGCAGCCGAGCTGCCAAGTCGGTATTGATCACATTACAGATTCTCCGTTGGATTTTGACAAGAACCCTGAGGTGAATAGCAGGGGCACCCGACCAGATTTGGCCCAGTATTCAATACACGGGCGGATGGTAGATTTATATATGTGCAGGATGGACTCAGACGGAAAAAACTTCCTGGCCCTGCACAGCGAACCGACCTTCTTAGCAGCGGATTTAACCCTCTAGGGCCATTCGTATCATATTTGATACAGTATTTCCCTATAAGGAAACATTTGGTATTTCCCTATAAGGAAACATTTGGTATTCATTGACTGAGCAGTCAGTACTGCTTTCATTTGAAATTTATAAAATATTTCTCTTAAAAAATTTTTCAGGAAAATATTTCTTTCAAGGCTTGTTTTCATACTGTATCAAATATGATACGAATGGCCCTAGAGGGTTAACAATAGATTTGATATAGTCATTCCGCTTGAAGTCCACTGAGAGCTTGAGGGCAAGGAGGCGTAGTGTTTTACTCTCAGGAAGCCTAGCCTCTTCCATGCTAATGGGGGGGGGGGTAAAAGCGATTGTCTCTGATGCTTATCATTTATTTTCAGACGAGTGATGCCAAATATCAAGTTAACTCAGCAAATTTGAATGACAAGCTGTAATCATTGCCTTAAAAGCAGGGCATAGGGATTTAGAGGTTTCTCGCTTCCTGACATTCGCACAATTGTTTGTTATCAAAGTTTGCAAAGAGCCAGAAGCCGCTAATGGAGATTCTACAACATTTGCCAAATGCAAAACTACCGTTAAGGGTCCTAATATCATCAGAACAGGAAAAACTACCGTTAAGGGTCCTAATATCATCAGAACAGGAAAAACTACCGTTAAGGGTCCTAATGTCATCAGAACAGGAAAAACTACCGTTAAGGGTCCTAATATCATCAGAACAGGAAAAACTACCGTTAAGGGTCCTAATATCATCAGAACAGGAAAAACTACCGTTAAGGGTCCTAATATCATCAGAACAGGAAAAACTACCGTTAAGGGTCCTAATATCATCAGAACAGGAAAAACTACCGTTAAGGGTCCTAATATCATCAGAACAGGAAAAACTACCGTTAAGGGTCCTAATGTCATCAGAACAGGAAAAACTACCGTTAAGGGTCCTAATATCATCAGAACAGGAAAAACTACCGTTAAGGGTCCTAATATCATCAGAACAGGAAAAACTACCGTTAAGGGTTCTAATATCATCAGAACAGGAAAAATTCTACTAAATGTGCTGGAGATTATCGATAAAATTATCAGAATGTCTATTAACGCCATTGCTAAGGAACTCAAGGTTTCAGGGAACTCTATCCTTCGGTACATGTCATAGGTGATACGGAAAGACTGGTTTATGTCTGCAAAGACAAAAGATAACCGTCTGATTCACGCAAAGCGTTTGTTGAAAAGCTGAAATGCTTGTTTGTTTTTTTTTCAAAAGAGACAAACTGTGATAAAAAATGCTCAACCGGAGGAATGACAAATGGCCGTGCAAAATCTCTAAAGATGTTTCAACGTTCACGGTAACTGTGACTGAGGAAGTTGGGAGCAACGAGGGAGAAGTCATATCTCCCCATGTCTTTCCTCGGAGATTAAGGTTCAATACTGCTGACTATAAGGTATTGTTGGATAGGGTTGTAAAACCTTGGCCCCTCACACATACCAACAAGACTATACGCTATATCTCCTAAGGTTAAGACAACCCAAGAATGAGTGTCACAGTCTCCTCGAACACGTCATCCAAAACACATGACCTCCTAGCTCTCCAGACCTGAATCCGTTGGACAACTATGTATGGGGCGTAGTCAAGTGGGAAGTCAGTCACTATAAAACCTCTGAAGTCTTCCATAACTAGCACAATGTCTAAAATAGATAAAGATCATCTAGTTTGGGCTGGTTAATGTTCCAGACATCATGTTGAAGCAATCATCGATGCTAATGGCAGATTCGTTATGTAGATACGCCAAGAAAAGTGTCAAGATTATTCATGCCAATTGTTTTCTCAAATAAAGATATTCTTTCATAGCGTGTGCGTTTCTTACTAATTTTTTTTCCGCTTGGTGAGCGAAAGTCTGCTTCTGCTGTTACGAGGGGAAGATTGGATTTTTGTCCCTGTTTTCATTACTACGATGCCTGCTGTACTCTTCGCAACAGATTTGCAATTGAACTTTGTGTTGGCACACGGATTGCTTACATTATCCAAATTTGTACAAATGATTCAGAAAATTATCGATAAGAAACCAAGAAAGTCAGTTAGCGACATTGTTAAGGAGCTCTAAATTTCAAAGGACTCTATCGGAATAAATGTACATGAGAACATCCGTTATAAATCATATGTGATGAACAGAGGCCAACTTATGCCTGCGAAGACAAAAGATAACCGTCTGATCTGCTCAAAGCGCTTGTTGAGCAAATTGAAACATCAAGAGCTTGGAATATTTTTCGTTTTTCTCTAAGAAAAACATTTGATCAGGAGCAAAAGGTCAACTGAAAGAATGGCAGATGGTTATGTAGAAACACCAAGGATGTTCCAACAATCATGCACATAACGTTTCTGGCAACTGTGATGGTCCAGGGAGCCGGGAGAAAGCTGGGAGATGTCATACCTCCTCATTTCTTTCCTCAGATCTTAAAGGTCAATGTTGCCGAGTATAGGGAGGTGTTAGATAGAGAGCGGGAACAAGAGAAGACCGTTTAGCTATTGAAAAGATTCTGCACTGTCTCATAAGGCCAAGATGACCTAGGAATTGATGATTTACAATCTCCATTACGTCACCCCATATATATGGCCTCCTAACTTTTCAGACATGAATCCGTTGGACTACTTACGTATAAAGCGTATTTTAGAGGGAAAATCAATCAACGCCCCTATAATACCATAAAATCTCTGATGTCCGATTAACTTAGCACAATGTTTAAAATAGATAAAGATAATCTGAATTGGGCTGGTCAACGTTCCAGACATCATGTTGAAGCAGTCATCAATGCTAATGGCAGATTCGTTATGTAGATACGCCAAGAAAAGTGTCAAGATTATTCATGCCAATTTTTTCTCAAATAAAGATATTCTTTCATGACTAATGCACCTTTTGCTAAATTCATAGAAGTCAAGTGCCATACGTGATACACACTTGGGCGATCATGTCTTGAAAGAGACATGACTGACTAGGCAGAAAGACAACCAACGCTATAGAACCCAATCTGCTCTGCTGTTTAACCCATAGCTGAAGGAAGAAAAGATGGATTCATACCTTCCCTAAGCGTATTTGTGTGCAAGTGAATGCAACGGATTTATCTGGAATTTGAACTCGTCTCTACCGATTTCCCATTACACCACAACGCACACCCAACCCGTAACGCATATCCTCTAAATTCATGTAAATGTCCTTAAAGAACTGAACCCCTTTGTATTGTTAGCTTAATTTATTGCAGAATATTACAGTATTTCATAAATATTTTCGGTTTTTTTTTTCACAGACCTTTACTCCTGAAGCGTTATACCTCGAACCAGCAACTAGTTGGCTGTTAGATGTAACTTCACTGCAACTTAATAGAGAAAAATTGGTGTGATCAAAAAGTGACCTGTTGTCTTTAAATCAAGGGCGAGTAAAGAAAGAATGGATCCAGTTTATTCACACGCTTCAACAGCAATACAGGACATCTGCTATTCGTAATAGGTAAAGCGAAGTGTATTAAATCGTGACCCCCGGTGGTCTCGATTAAACAGCGCCTCTTCTCTTAACGCTTACCGGCATGGACAAAATATCCATCCTGCCAGCTTAATAAGCGATAAATCACAGCTCCTCGCTCACACTCGTCCCAGACCGAAATATTTTGGTTGGGACTGATCTGAGATATATAAGAATGTCGTCTCCAAGTATGCTTCGAGTAGACATGCCCAAATAAATATCATTCTTCGAAAATCCAGTTCCTTTAATGAGCATCGTCGTAAATCGTTACGATATAAAGTTTATTTCAGGTACCCATCGAAAGTCTGCAGATCCACTAAATCTTTTCTAATATTATTATATTTTATAGTGTGTCATATGTACTGATTTTTACAAACCTTCGATCGAAGGCCTATTTCATGTAAATATCGATACACTTTGAACTCACTGTATCATTCATAGAATTACTAGCATCATAACCCGGCGTTGCCCGTGCAACTCAGAACATTTTAGTAGTAGGAGAAGATGCCAATGAGAGGAGTAGATGGAAATCATTTATTGAAAGGAGAGCTGAGGCTGTTAGTAACATTACGGACACACCGGGAATGGCGCACCTCAGTTGCTTCGCGTATGGCTCTCATTAATGCAGTGTGTTGCGATTTCCGAGCGCTTGTAGTCCCCGCCTCAACATAGGTACTGGGTGCAGCGATTATGCCTGTTACCCTGACTGCCGCAGCTTTAGCGGTCATACGCCCTAACCGAGATCTTTTTTAGGAGGCATGTGAAAAAATCTACAAAAACTGAGCACACCTAGTGTGAGTACCTGTTACTTTAATCGAAGATGGCTGCTAAATTACTTGGAACGCAATGTTTACGATACTCACACAAACATCAAATCTCGTGATGCAATAATGTTTATAATATTAAATGGATAAACTCTTTTAAAACTCGTTTATATAAAAAATTAATTATATAAAATATTGTTGTTTCAAAATTGTTTAAAAATTCCATTAAAAAATCTATTTTCTTTTGTTTTCTGTAATCGTGGTTTGATGTTTTGTGTGACATTGTAAACAACATTGCGTTTGTTTTTGTTTCAGAATTACGGGGGAAAATATTTACATTTTTTGTTGACTAAATGAATTTCACATAAAAATAAAATTATTTATTTTGCTTTACTGAAATTAGAATTATAAAAACTATTACGCTCTATTTTATTTTCGTTTGAAAAAAACACTTTTTTAAAAATATTTCTTTTGTTTCAAAATTAAGGAGAAAAATATTCACATTTTTTTGTTGACCTAATGAATTTTTAAAACGTCGGAATAAAATTAAATATAAAGGTTCATTTTTTTTTTAATGAAAAAATATTTTAGTCGCGTTTGATACGTGTGATTTGATTTCTGTGACGTAATTTAGCAACCATCTTAGATCTTAGATGTTTTACGGAGCAAATGTAAACAATCGGCTCCATTGGCCAAAAGGTGCGAAAGGGCAAATTGCTGAACTTAAACTCAAAAAGTATGTGTCGACCTGGCTTCCCTGTAGATATGTGTCCCTGGAAAGTTTGAATGGCATAGCTTAAAAAATATAGGCGTACATAGGGAACATCACACACAGACTTACAGATTGCCTTTTATATATATATAGATATATTATGCCATATCAAATGTATAGGTTTTTTTTACAGAACATTACTCCAAAGCTAAGAAATATTTACTGTAACTTATTTGGTATTTAATTTGATTGTTTATATTTGTATAAATAGTATAATCTAAACTCATTTATAAATGGAACTTTGTCTCTGAGTGTGTGTGTGTTTGTGTCCGTCCGTTACCTATTGACTCCGAAACGGCTGAACCGATTTTCTTAAAAATTTACACAGTTGTACTATAAGCGTCTGCGAGTGTTCTTATCTAGGTTTTGTGTTGAGGTACCCCCAATAAATATCGAATATCGATAATCGAAAAAATCGGGTTATAGAAGGAGTGGTCCGATTTTAATCAAATTTGATACACTCATAGACAAAGACACAAGAAACGATATTCAGAAGTTTCAAGGTTGCAGTTCTTACAATAGTGCAGAAAATCGATAATATATATATATATATATATATATAAAACGCAAGATGTTTGTGTGTGTGTTTATCTGCCTGTATGTCTGTATTCAGCCCTTTTATTTTAGTTTTTGCTTCGGGTTTGGCTCTAAGTAGGCATAATTGTAGTTCTTAGTTTCAGCCATGATACCATTTACTCAGAGGACTTATTTAGCCTTCAAAATTCAGTTTACGACGAAAAAAACTTATTTGATATCGATAGCAGGAAATCAAAATTTGACTTACATCCATTCATTTTTCTTTCAGTCTACGGTTTCGCTTTAACTGGAAACAACTATTGCTTCTTTCGTGCCAACGTCCAAAGAGTCTGAGCTCAAGGACCATGGATTAGTTTTAAAGCTTTCATTACACCCGAGCAACGCCGGGCTATACTGCCTATTATTAATATTTATGCTTTTAACTTGAACACAACAAGTGTCATACCCTTGAAAACTATGACTACAGTTAGCATTAGAATTAGCAACATTTCAAGCTTTCGCTTTCCATACGATACCAATTAGTTAAGTGCCATACGTGATACACATTTGGGTGATCATGTCTCTTTCGATTCATGACTATCTTGTTTCTTTAACTCCTTCTATGGGGAGACTTACAAAATTTTGAACGACTCTTGTATGTATGTTAATTTAAAATGAGTGAGTGACGTTGATATCCTTCAGCTCCTGTTATGGTGCGGTGGTCATGTGGTCAGGATGAAGGGCGAAAGGATCCCCAATAAAATAGATATATACGATAATTGAAAGCAATCAGTCAGTTAACTGCCATACTGCTTGGGCGATCATGTCTCTTTCGACTAGGCAGAAATTTTTCTCGCAGTTCGTTGCTATTACTTAGACCGGTTGTCAATCAAGGATACAGAACACAATCTATCTTGCTATTCAACTCAAGAGAATGGCAGTCCCTTTTCCAATAGGTTTTGTGCATGAGTGAATGACACGAATTCGATTGGAATTCGAACTCGGCTCTCCGATTTCTCATTCGGCGCTGATATCCATTCGCTGTTACGCACATAAAAAAAACTGCTGCCGATAATGTCAAAGCTAAAACAGTAGGAAGGTTGACATTAACGAATGAAAGTCTGATGAAGGTAAATGAACCCATATAACATGTAAAATAACGAAATAATATTTACATTATTCGGACTATTGTCCTCATCTTTGTTGCCATTTGTACAACGTTTCAACCGTTGCATGCTCCGGCCTTCTTCAGGGGCTAAGAATTTCGAACCGAACTCTTTATTATAATCACTGGGGTATATCATCTTTATTCCTTGCATAAAGCCACGATTGGCGGTCATGAGTTATCTCCCTCTAACCCTGCAAGTTACTTGTTCATCACTGCTGTAGCCTGGTATTGAACTCACAACTCTTTGGGTCAAGTCACATGATGGCCATGTGTCCCTAAGGCTTTACCTAGCTACCTCGGATTATCACTTATTTCAAGGATTACAAAACCATTTAGATGGCCTTAGGTTAACATCACGAGAGGATATTGAACATTCATATTTCACATCAAAACCTAAAGAATTTTACAAGCAAGGCATTTATAAGCTCGTTGACAGATGGAATCAAGTTATAGAGAGAAAAGGTCGTTATTGTCATGAATAAAGATTTTCAAAAACACAGTTTTTCATTTTCAAGATTAAATTTTAAATCGGCAAAAACTTTTGCACCGACCTGATAATATTTTCGAGTTTAAGAGATATCAGGTTAATCCATATTTTTGTGATCGATATTTTTTCGATTTATTTCTAAAAAGAAAATAAGATTCTCTTTCAATGATACAACTAAATACAAACAAAAATCTCAAGAAAAAACTTATTAGTTAAAAAAAAATAATAGATGTTATAAGCTGACATTTACATTATACATTTCTCATCTAAATACCCTGAAAATATTTTTTATTCAATTTTATCGTGATAATATTGATTTGCATAATAAAATCCGACACAACATATTTTTTATTAGCAGAAACATTTACACCATTTACACTGTTCAACATTTTCATCCTCATCTTCATTGCTATATTCACGACGTTTCTAGAACAATCTCTCTTCTCCTCCGTGGACTAGGTAAAGGGTTCGAGTAGAAATTCCAACAAATATCACACAAAGAAGGCCGGTTCGTACAACGGCCGAAACTTCGTGAATATGGTAGTGATGAGAACAAAAGCCTGAACAATTAAATAGTCACAATACCTCAACTCAGAAATATAGACAGATGTAATATAAACATTATTTTTCGTGGTTTGACGTGTTTGAGTTGATTGCTGTTTTTTTATTGTTTCTTAAATAATGAAATTAAATAACAATTGGCATAGATTGAGAAGAAAAAAGGGTGTCTCGCAAAAGGAATCGAACCTGTATCCGTTTTGCCTTGAGAGAAACCATGCCTATAGCCATGGCGTACTGACACCAACTTGGTCAAGGGAGACAATTTTAATAGAATAAGTTTTGAATTAACTATTTAACGAACGCACATCTTTTTTTTGTTGAGACTTCTACGAATCTATAAATGCTAACTTTAGTTTCGTACCAGTAACAGTAGTTTTTAATGAATTTTTTTATTTTTTGCGAGTGTATTCCTGCCATAAAAAATGACGGCAAAATATTTCAGAGGATTATATATATATATATATATATATATATATATATATATATATATATATAAATGCACAAATGTGTGAGTTTATAAGATACAAATCCTATATCATCCAACAATTAACTAAAACACAAAAGGTAAACTTGCATACCCGCAAAAATGGATTAGAACGATTGAAAACATTTTTGGAAAAATCCAGATTAAGGCAAATTTCACAAGTCAGTGTGAAAATTAAGATTCTGGATTCTGATTGGTTAGAAAATAGGAAATTGATTCTCCCTGACCCCGGTCAATTTTTCTTAACAACTAAAAAAAATGGGTATGATGTTGGATCCAGTTACATCACTAAATTTCACTACTTAACCACGTCACTTGACCGGTTAAATCAGTGAGTTAGATGGGAGCAGGAATTAGAGACGACACGCTAAAATGTAACAAAGGAATCTTCAAACCGACCCGGACGTAAGGTCGCGTCGCACATTCGTTCTTCCTCTTCTTCCAATTTTCCTTTCTTCGTTTTCACTTATATGCCGTCAAAGAAACAACAACAACAACAACAACAACAACAAGGTACGTCAACTAACTCCTAATAACTAAAGTCCGATAAGTACAATTTCTTTTATTGCTACACCTTCCATTTCATTTTTTTTTCGCCAGCTATAAAAAGGAAGAGGACACAAACTTTATTAGTAACCTGTTAATATTTCTACGTACACACAATATGCTACTATAAACCATAAGGATTTATTTAACTCCTTACTACTATTTCTCTGGAACATTTAACATATATTTTTCTTGTTGAACATTTTCTTCTTACAAATTTGTTATCATTTTTAGTTAATAAAATTTTTACTTTAACACACAAAACGAACTGTTTTATTCCTCCACATTTCAACATCCAACCTTCAACCTTCTGATAATTTAAATTGTGGGGACTTCGGGCGTGTTTGGCACAAGGCCAATTTAATAAATATCACCGAGGCCCCTACAAGTTTATATATGTGTCTGCATGTGCATGTGTATGATGTGTATGTGTATACTTTTATGAGCTTATGTAATAATAGATGGACGCTCGTTTCCAAGTATGCCTTTCTTTTTCTTTCTTTTTCTAATTTTTCATTGACAAACACTCTCTCTCTCTCTCTCTCGATCTTTCCCGATCTCATCTTCTGTATACAGTCCGCTTCTGTCTCTCTCTTACTCGTCCTGAGTATGACAATAATCTACATCCGACAACAAGGACTCTGATCGAGAGATTGGAGGTTTAACTGAGCATGGAACCAGCTCTTAATTGCTCTTCTGCCCAGTTCCCCTTGTCCCGAGGTGGTAGCATCTGTTAGGGTTCCAGCTATGGAAAAATAGTATTTTTGTTTTTGTTTGGAGGTTCACTAAGGAAGTGTAAAAATGCATTATGATAAAAATATCAGCAAAAAAAAAACAAAAAACAAAAAACAAAAAAAAGACCAATATTAATACATTTGATAAAAAAGAGACCAATATCAATACATCTTTATAAAAAAGACCAATATTTATACATTTTTATAGTAAAATTACAAGCAATACATTTCGTCATCTACAAACTATGTCAGTCAGTACCGTACGTGACACACGTTTTAGACGATCATGTCTCGAAAGAGACATACCTGACTAAGTAGAAGATTATCTCGCAGTTGGCTGCCTTTGCTTTCAGCGGTAGACTGGTTGCCAGCCAACGCTATAGAACCCTATCTGCCCTATTATCTAAAACATAACTGAAGGGAAGAGACAGATTAATACCTTTCTCAAGGGTATTTGTGTGCAAGTGAATGCAAGGAATGCAGCTGGGATTCGAACTCGGCACCCCAATTTGTCGTTCCGAGTCGATATCTACTGTACCACAACGCACAAAACGCAGGTGTCCCCCAAGGCTCCATCTTAGGTCCTACACTCTTCCTGATATACATTAATGATCTCCCTGATTCCATAAGATCCCAAGTAGGGTTGTACGCCGATGACACCACAGTTTACTCTCGCTTCCTACAAAAATCTGGTGTAGGCGTCAAAGCTAACCTAGCAGCCGATATTGAAAAAGACCTCCAATCCATATTGGACTGGGGTAAGAAATGGCTAGTAAATTTTAATGCTTCTAAAATGAAGCTACTCTCAATTAACCATCATCGACAATCGCACCTACCTCCCATTAGCATGGACCAGGCTTGCCTCTCAGAGAGTAAAACACTACACCTCCTGGGTCTCACACTTTCAGCGGACCTCAAATAGAATGACTATATCGAAACCATTGCTAAATCCGCTGCTATGAAAGTCGGTTCTCTGTGTAGGGCCCGGAAGTTTTTTCCGTCTAAATCTATCCTGCACATATATAAATCTACCATCCGCCCGTGCATTGAATACTGCTGCCATATCTGGTCGGGTGCCCCTGCTATTCTCCTCGGGCTTCTCGATAAGGTACAGAGGAGGGTCTGTAATGTGATAGATACCGACTTGGCAAACCGCCTGCAGTCTCTCTCCCACAGGCGCGACGTGGCTTCCCTGTGTCTCTTCTATAAATACTTTCAAGGCTTCTGCTCCGATGAACTTAGATCACTGGTGCCCCCTAGATACGAACTTGCACGAGATACTAGGTTAGCAACGAGATCCCACCCTTCTACAGTGAAACCGATAAAATGCAACCGCAACTTCTACTCCAACAGTTTCTTTCCTCGTACTTCCCGACTGTGGAATTCTCTTCCAAACGATTGCTTCCCCGACGGCTACAATCTCCAGGAGTTTAAATGTAAGGTCAATAGACACCTCCTAACACACTAACCTGCTCCCATTCTATCAAACACTCTTCCCATCTGCCCAACCCTCATCCTCGGTATCCTTACCCATCTGTCACCTTCCTTCTGACATTCCCGATGTCTAACCACTCCTTCTCTTTATTTTCCCTGATGTATCACCATGCGCAATAGTGGCAGTGGAATGCCTTGCTTGGGGTGAGATGATTAAAAAAAAAGCATGCATTATTTTTTAAGATCCTCTGTATCCTTACTCATCTGTCACCTTCCTTCTGACATTCCCGATGTCTAACCACTCCTTCTCTTTACCTTCCCCTATGTAGCCCCATGCGCAATAGTGGCAGTGGAATGCTTTGCTTGGGGTGAAATGATTATATATATATATATATATATATATATATATATATATATAGAGAGAGAGAGAGAGAGAGAGAGAGAATTGAAACATACGTTTGCTTTGAAATTATAAAATTATTATAAAATTGCGTACCAAATATTTAGATTCCGGCATTAAATAAACCATTGAGGTTGATATGCAGCTAAACAAAAACCATAAAACAAACGAACGAACTCTTACTGCTATTCTTTCCGTGACCCCCCCTCCTCACGAGTTTATTTATTTCCAGGAATGTTCCATTTATCCTCAGGAATTCTTCATTTTTTTATTTTTTTCATTTTTTTGGACATTTAATGTTCTTGCACCTTTTCTCCCCCCCCCACCTCTTAGTCTTACTCAACCACATTTTTTTCTCCTTACGCACTTCAAGTCCTCTTGTCAAAATAAATTCTTGTACATGATTTGGTTTTTTCAATTTTCTCTTGTTCGCTTTATAAACATGCCTGAGTTCACAGAACGTTTCTCTCTACTTCTCTCTCAACCGCTCTCTCTCTCTAAACTTTCATCTCTCAGTTTGTTTCTCATACTTAGTGATTCATCTTTTGTTTCTCCTCGTAACTAACTTTACCTTTATCGACATACGCCGAGTCGATGTCAACATATACTTTTTTTGTCCTTCTGCAATCTTTTCTCTAGAAAGACCCGTGAAAAGTTACCTATTTTCTTATTTTAGTATTCCTAATTCTTAAGTTAATGACTAAATAAACTCATGATGAGTTCTATGACAATAAAATATCCATAGAAATTCCTTTATCGCATCGTTAAATATTTGAGATTAACAACTTTAACAAAATATTGAAATATCAATCATAAATATGAATGCTGGTCGTTATTTTAAGAAGTCAGGGAGTACAAATGAAAAAAATTGACGTTGACGACTTTTTCCATTTCACTGTTAAAGAATCCACTATTTATGTAGTAGTAGCAGAAGACGTTAAACATTTCTTTCTTTCTTTCTTTCTTTCTTTCTTTCTTTCGGCCCAAATCCCCACCTTACGAACATTTCTCTTAATAATAACTTAAAAATAATTCAGCAAACGATGCTATTTTATTTATCGTAACTGGATTTTTGGCGATTTCTTTACTCTCCGTCGTTCGATAGTGTGTGTCTGAAAAAAATGTTACTTTTATTGCAGTTATCTTTGTTTTCGGCCGTTTAGATTAAGGTGTAGTATCTGTTTTTATGAGCTTAATCTGATTCTCTCCCGTCACTTCTATTTTCTGTTCTTTCTTTCTTTCTTTCTTTCTTTCTTTCTTTCTTCCATTGAAACCAAGTAGTGTCTAATTCCTTCTTTCCACGTGATCAAACTGAATAGTCCATTATTAGGTATTGGCAGGACGTAACGGCCGTGCGAACTAACGAAGGAAGAGACAAGCATAATTATAATAGGATACAATTTACCGATAGATATTTTGCTTTTATCGATAGACATTTTTTTCTTTCTCTTGTTCATCTTTCTCTCTTCGTATTTCTTTTAACGGAATCTTTTCTCTCTATAGAGGTCGAATAACTACGTACAAAATAAAATAAAACTGTTGCTCTGGACGCAAATTATTATTTTCTTTCCGAAAACATGTCTTGGAGAACAGAAATTCTTGCTCGGTGTCGTAGCTTATCATTTACGTTCTACCTTTTCTCTGTCGCTCGCTCTCTGCTACGTTTCTTTTTTATATACTCTTGTTTTTTAACGCTGACTCACCAGTTCTAGCCTGACTCATTTAGTGTGTGATGCATTGGCGCCTCGAACAAGGAAGTCTGCAACTGGACTACTTGCAATTACACTCCTTTCATGAGTCTATCGTTCTCTCTTATTCAACACAACCGATTTTCCTGTCCGCCTCTCGCATCCCGACACTGCGTTACCATTGGACCAAAATAGGTGATGAGCCTCATGCTATTCTACTGTTTGACATTTCATCTCCGGAATATATATATATATATATATATATATATATATATATATAGTGTATTGTAACTAAGTTGTTGAACTCGTAGGTTTATTAACCTTTTGTTCATGCATTTACTTTTATAAAGAGTGCTCAATACAAATGTAGAGCGTTATACTATATATATATATATATATATATATATATATATATATATATACTGTAATGGTTGTTACAATGTTTTTATAAATTCATAGTATCACTACACAAAAATTTTCATGTTTCGAAGCCAGCCCATTATGTTGCTGGCTTCATCCTCAGGTGATTTTTTAGAAACCTATTTCTAAAAAATCACCTGAGGATGAAGCCAACAACATAATGGGCTGGCTTCGAAACATGAAAATTTTTGTGTAGTGATACTATGAATTTATAAAAACATTGTAACAACCATTACAGTATATATATATATATATATATATATATATATATATATATATATATATATATAATGGTGCGTGTGTGTGTCCTTGTCGATCAGTAAGTACGATTGTATGAATTTATACATGTTTTTGCGTGTGCATGTATATGTATATACTTCTATGAGCATATGTAATAATGGTTGGACGCTCATTTCCAAGTTTCTTTTTAAATCATATCGCCCCAAACAAGGCATTTTACTGCCACTGTTGAGTAGGGGGTTACATAGGAGGAAAGTTATGAGAAAAAGTGACAGGTTATAGGGGGTGTCAAGAAGTGGATAAGAGAAGGATGAGAATACTGATGAGAGTGGAATGAACGGAGAAAGAAGCTTGAGAGAGAGGATGCAGGTTAGTAAGATAGGAGATGACTGTTGACTTTACATTTAAATTCTTGGAGATTGTAGCTGTCGGGGAAGCAAGTAAACGGAAGAGAATTCCACAGGCGGGAAATGCGAGAAAAGAAGCTGATGAAGTAGAATTTGCGTTTACAATTTACTGGTTTTACAGTAAAAGGGTGGGACCTAATTGCTAATTTTGTGGCTCGAGTAAATTTATATGGAGCAGGCACCAGTGAGTAAAGTTCATCGGAGCAGAAGCCGTGAGAGTATTTGTAGAAGAGACACAAGGAAGCCACATTGCGCCGGTGAGAATGTGACTGTATCTGAACTGCCAAGTCGAGATCTATTACATTACAGATTCTCCCTTGGATTTTGTCAAGAACACCTAGGTGGATAGCAGGAGCACTCGACCAGATATGGCGGCAGTATTCAATGCATGGTCGGATGGTAGATTTATGTATGTGCAGAATTGTTTCAGGCGGGAAAAAACTCCCTGGCCCGGCACAGAGAGCCGACTTTCTTAGAAGCGTATTTAGCTATGGATTCTATATAGTCATTCCACTTGAGGTCTGTTGTGAAAGTTAAGCCGAGGAGACGCAGTGTTTTGCTTTCAGGGAGACTAGCCTGATCCATGCCTGTATAGTTAATCCTTGATTCAGACGCTCGGTCAGACATATTCATTTTGTTAGCACTCACAGAGCCAATCTGTGGTTTGTACAGCAATTTAGCTAAAGTTTCTGGAAAACAGCTGCCACTACGTATACATTAGCGTGATCAATCATGAATGGACGGCTCAATACCACCGACTGAGCGCCAGGACAACTCTACATCGGAACAGCTTAACACCAGAAAAACAATTTCTTTTTAAATAACCGAATAAAAGTAATTTATTAAGGATTAAAACGTTAGATACTGAATATTTTTCTTTAAATACGGCATTTAAAAAAGCATTTTGTAAAAATATAAAACACTTTTTACGGTGCTTCGACTGTTGCACGCTCCGACCTGTTTCGGCTGATTGGAATTTTGAAAAAGGGTGCTTATACTTAGAATAATAAAAAGAGACAGTTGACATTTCTAAGACATAATGATGAAAGAGGGATTGAAGAATTTTAACATTAATGACATATTGAAGGACAGAAGAAAGCAGAAAACATCAATTCACTTCAAGTAAGGCAATAACGCCACTAAGATGCAAGTGGAGTGAAAGAGAATGAACGGACTCTAGAAGAAACCGAGAACCCAATCCTAAGCCAGGAAGCAAACATCTACTCCTGTTCAAAATGCTGTATATTAACTGAGCTGGTGCATAATTTCGCGAAGAAGTGTATTTTTATGAAACAGCAAAAATATGCAAACTGGCTAGCAAAAGAAACATAGACATTATATTGAAAATATTTGATTGTTGTCAAAGTTTAGAATGCGGGCAAAATTCCCCATATTAGAAAAATATTTGATTGTTTTGAAATCAGTGTAGCCAAGGTCAGATATAATGGGCCTTAAAAACTGTAAACTACAATAATTTTGTGAAGAAGTGTATTTAAAATATGCAAACTGACTAGCAAAAGAAAAATAGACATTATTTTGAAAATATTTGATTGTTGTCAAAGTTTTGAATGCGTGTGTGCTGACACCTTTGACTACAACTGCTACTCTACACACGACCGTCATTGAAGAGAATAAACTGAATATTGTAATACTTTTTTATATTCGTGTCCGTCGTTATATTTCAAGCCGATCATCAATCTTGGTGTGAAGGTTATGCAGTATACGTCGCTCTGTTATTGATATAGTGCCCTCTTACGAGGAATGGACTCTTTCTTTTGTTATATGTGATTGCCTGTGCGACTTCCGGGAAGCAGTTAATGAGAGCAGTTAACAAAGGCAGTTAACGACAAAAACAACTAGTCATGAAATAAGCAGCGTAATAATACCTTCGGACTTAGTTATTTCTATATTACTTATTAATGACACTTCCTTTAAATATCTTGTTTTCTTGTTAAACTGATACACTGTTTTGAACCTACCTTCTTGTTCCTTGTCTTACTTCCGGCACAAACCGGTCGCTACAGTTTTGCGGCAAAGTTTCGGCATAACTCCATAACAAATTCGCAACGAAGATTCACAACAGTTACGAAAAAAAAAAAATAAAAGAGGAGAGGAGTGTGAACCGAACGAGAGACGTACCTATCTAGTGGTTAAACAGGGACCGGGAGGAATATATAAAATAATATTTATTATTGCAATGATACAATAATTATTGCATTAGGCGGAAGAGGAAGCAGGGAGAGGCTAGTCAACTCTTTCTTTTCTTCTTCTTCTTTTATGTGCCTTGTCCTTTCAGGACGTAGTCGATCATGGCTTTCCACATCTCCCTATCCCTGGTGGCTCTTAGCACGCCTTTTCCTGTTGCACCTTGTAACTCTCGTTCCATCATCCATCCTCCACCTGATTAGGTCCTTCAAATATGTTACCCGCTGCTTTCCCTTGTTTCTTTTTTCCTCTATCTGACCTGTTAGTATCAGGTTCTCCAAACCCTCTTTCCTCATTGCATGTTCCAGGAACTTTAGCTGTCTCTTCCTGATGCTCAGTATTAATTTCCTTTTCGTTTCCATCAATTCCAAAACCTCATCATTGCTTACATGCTCGATCCATGATATTCACAGAATCACGTTTCAATTGCTTCAAGTTTTTCCTTAATCTTCGATGATATTGTCCAGTATTCACTGCCATATTGAAGAACTGACATCACATAGCAATCCAGTACTATCTTCTTTGTTTCTAGGGAAATTGTTCTGTTTCTTAATACTTTACTCAACTTCTGGAATGCATCCTTTTGCTTTTGGATCTCAGGAATATAAATGTATAGAAACTGATGTGGCCACAAAGTGAGGGGTCAGTTTATATATTGATTGTGATATGAAACTGATCCCCCACTTTATATCCAGAAGGCTTCTGTAGAACCACATTTCAGTTGCTTCGAGTCTTTCTTTCATCTTTGATGATATTGTCCAGCATTCACTGCCATATTGAAGAACTGATATCACATAGCAATCCAGGATGCTTCTCTTTGTTTCTAGTGAAATTCTTCTGTTTCTTAATACTTTACTCAACTTCTGGAATGCTTCCTTCGCCATGCCAGTCATTCTTTTCTAGACCTAACTAATTAGATTCACGACCCAATCACTCATTACAATTTGTTCATTCGCCACTAGAACCCGTCCTTCACTTCCAATCCTACATATACCAAAATTATATTCACAGTGGAAGGTAAAAGAAGCAAAACCCATGGTATAAAATTTTAATTTATATGCAAAAATATATCTAGAAGTATATTAAAATGAAAATGTTGGGAGGAATAAAGAAAAGACAAAACTTAGTAAGTGTTACAAAGGATAGAAATTTATAGAAATCCATGATCGTCAACGTCTTCATATGATTAAGAATACTTACCTGTGTGTGTAGTGCGCGCACTCATATCTACTCGCTCGTCTTTACATCTGTCTAATTTACAAAACGTATATTTTTGTCTGTTTATGGCAGTCAGGTACGAACTTCAAACAGGTATTAATTATCCAGTCCACTTTGGTACGTCTGCACTCAGAACAGACTTACTCACCATCAAAATTTGGCTGACCAACGGAAACACACCACCGATGTCAGTCAATGTTTTCAGCCTAAGATTCATGGAACCGCCACAATTCGTCGTTGACACCTACCAATTATCTTTCACAAGGTTCCCTTGCTCTGGCATATACCAATGTAGGTAAATCCTATCTCTCTCTCTACCTCCCTCCCTCCCTCACACACACACACACACACACACACACACACTATGATGCGTTCAGATAGGCACGCTCTTCACTTACGCTATGGGTGAGATCTGGAAAATCGAAGACATGGAAATCCTAGAAAACACTTTAACATCATTGTGAAGTCTGTCAGTAAAACTAACTTCTCATTGCGTCCTATCGCCGGTGCTCATCACTATATTCTACTCACAGGCATGAAATTGCGAGGCACAGGCGAATCACTCACTCAGTCAGTAAAGTGTCATACGTGATACATGCTTGGGCGATCAAGTCTCGGGAGAGACATGACTGATTGGGTAGAAGATTTTCCTGCAGTAGGTTGCCATTACTTTTTACGGTGGACTAGCTATAGAACTCAGTATTTTCTGCTATTTAACCCATAGCTTGAGAGAAGAGACGGATTAATTTGCGCGTAATTGAATGCAACGAATACAACCGGAATTCGAACTCTGCTCTCTGATTTCTCGTTCCGAACCGATATCCACTGCACCACCCGCGAACAGTGCGAATCACTTAGAGTATATATATATATATATATATATATATATATATATATATATATATATATATATATATATATAAAACTCAAACATAAGGCTAATTACTGTTTGAATTTCTAGAATGGAGACTTATCATTATTTACATTATTTATAATCGGACTATTATCCTCATCTCTGTTGTCAAGAAAGAGGAGGACAAATGTCCAAATATTAATAGTGTTAATAAGGACTGATATCAGACATAAAAATACGTTACTGTTCACCATTACACATAGACATTTTTTAAAAAAATTATTAGTACAGTTCATGATATATAAGGCAAATGGGACACTCAAGGTAGATCATTATTGAGTAAGATTGTTTTAAAGGAGGGTGAAAGAGGAAGTAAGAAGTGCGTATTATGAGGACGTGTAGGACGTGTATCGGTTGACTCTCAGCTTGATGAGACCAAAATTGTAATTATCAGGGAAGCATAATCCCCGGAGTATTTTAAAAAACGAGACAGTTCTGGAGAAGAAGCTGTTTATTGATACTTCCTCCTTACCCGAGGAATGCGAAATAAATATGGATGGTTTGACACCGTGAACATGTTATAGCAGACCCTCGCCGAGATTGTCTGAACTGGTGGAACTAAGGAATGTAACTCGTTTGAACATTTAGCGTAATAATAGCAATCGATTAGCGAGAAGATACCAACGGTTCGCCAGTAGGGTTAGGTTTGCAGGGTGGAGAATAATTGATCACCCGCAAGGCCACATAATCGCTTTTGTAGTCTAGTGAAATGAGAAATATTCTTTTTAATTATAATATATATATATATATATATATATATATATATATATATATATATATATGGGAAAATCTGCTAAAAAGTTGTAAGTTTAAAAATGTATTTTTTTTTACAGTAGTTATTTATTTCTATTATATATATATATATATATATATATATATATATATATATATATATTTGATATTTCAGACCGGCCTCGGGCTTTCATCAGAAACAAATGATTTTAAAATTTAAGCTAGAAGCGTTCGCCACGAGAGCGTTCGTCGAGAGATGTTTACATCACGTGACGTGGAAAGCCATAGAAGTTTTTAATATTTGCAAACGTAAACCTATCTCTAATAATACTTTTAAATGTTGTTTTAAAGAAATATTTTTTAAGTGTATATATATATATATAAGTGGGCACTGCGTTCAGCATAAAGCGGCGACAATCTGTTTCAGGCGTAAATGTAATTTCAAATACATATATATATATATATATATATATATATATATATATATATATATATATATATACTAGTTTGGATATCGACTCTGAACGAGAAATAAGAGAGTTGAGTTCGAATTCCAGCTGAATTCTTTGCATTCACTTACGCGCAAATACCCTTACGAAAGGTATTAATCTGTTGCTTCTCCCTTCAGCTATGGGTCAAATACCAGAACAGATTGGTTTTTATAACCTTGGTTGGCAACCAGTTTACTGCAGAAAACGCAAAAGGTAATGATAACATACTGCGGAATAATCTTCTATTCACTCATTTATGTCTCTTTCGAGACATGATCGCCTAATCATGTAATACGTAGGGCACTTAACTTATCACGTATGGCAAATAATCGCCCAATCAGGTATCACGTATATATATATATATATATATATATATATATATATATATATAAGTTAACAATACATTGCGACACGGAAATTTGTATGTTTCAGATCTCTATTTCCTCATCAGGCAAAACAAAAAAAATGTAAATGCCAGATAACTCAAAATCGTAAAACCTTGGGTCTTTACCTGGATATATATATATATATATAAAGGAGGGTGAGGTGAAAAATTGTTAACCTGTCCATTAAGAGTTTCCACCAAGATTTTGCTGTGGTAAGATTTTAAGAGGTGAGTTAGGCCGAAAACGTTTCAGCACAGTCTCATGTATTCATTTTTATTCTTCCTTACCTTTGGTTTACCAGTGGTGTGGAGATCTCGGACAAAAGCCGGTAATTTGAAAAATACGGCAAAACTCCAAACATCTGAGAATAAAAATGAATGAATATAAAATTTAGAAAATATTCATAAACATATTATATTTAATACAGAAAGTAACTTCTTGGGAGCGGCATTTATAATTTTACAAGTATGAAAAGGTGATAGCATTGTACACGACAGCGGAAACGTTCTCCCATACACGCCATATTTATCTGAGTAATTTTTAAACAATCTTCATTGCTTCTTTTTTAATCATTTCACCCCGAGTCAGGCGACAGTACCGCTAAGACTTCAAGAATTTCTGAGATTGAAAGAGAATAAAAACACTTTCGTAAAGAGAAAGGACAATGAAAGAACAGACTTCAGGAGGACAAAAGATAGCGATTGATGCTGCATTTGGAGTAGATAGAGTAAACTATCGCCCGGTTCACACTCCACCCACGTCTATTGAACAGGTGAAGAGGCTCATCCCTTGTTCCCTGTTTAGGATGTGGTTTCCGGCTTTCTCTTTTCCAATCTTTTCACTCTTACGTAGCCCCCTGCGCATCAGTGTCGTTACCGCCTTGCTCGGGGTGATATGATTAAAAAAAAAAAAATTAAATTTTCGAAGATCATAGGTGGCAGGGTCGGTTTGTAAGAAATTAAAGATAGAAAAAGATACTTTGTTTTGTTTAGTTTGTTTTCTTAACGACATATTAACTATTTATCGGTCATATAATGCCGAATTTTAATTTTCTTGGAAGTTTTGAAGTATTAAGTAAGTCATTCTGCTTTCACAATTGAATACATGGCAAATAATACTCAGGTTTTGTGCATATACATGTTTGTGTGGACATAATTACTAGAGGAGGTGATATGTGTGTTTTGTGTTGTAGTTTTGTTGACGTTTTATTTTTGGAATACAGTTTTTTAAGAAATGTAGGTTATTTTATAGATTGATGTCATTAAAATTTCTTCCATTTTTGTTAAGCGTCATATAAACTCAATGGCTTAATTTAATGCCGAAAATCGAAGTATTTTCAGGAGGTGCGTTGTGGTACGAGGATCATCCAATAAATAAGGTGAATTTTTCGGTATAAGGACTTCTAATACAGATAGAAGCTTACTTTTTTTTCAACGTAGTCTCCCAGCAGTGTCACACACTTTTCCCATCTGTGCACAAGCTTCCGTATTCCCTCACTGTAAAAATCTTTGGACTGATGTCTCAGCCAATCGCTCACAGCACTTTTGCCTTCATCGTCACTTTCAAACTTCGTGACTCTCGTGAACGCTTTCAATGGACCAAACAGGTGAAAGACTGAAGCGGCAAGGTCTGGGATGTAAGGGGGATGAAGGAGCAGTTCTCAGCCCAGCTTGTTGATGGTCTGCACCGTTTGGGCTGCTGTGTGAGCTGACCTTCGAGTAGGCAAGGTCATCATGAACAATTTTGTGAACTGTCACCCTTCTGTCAGACTGAATGAGGTCATTGACTGATTCGATCACCTCAGGAGACCTCACTTCTGTAGGTCTCCCAGACTTGTCTTCATCCTCAACACTGGTCTGTACTTTTTTAAACAATTTAGCCCACTTGCTGACATTTTTTTGGCTGAAACATGTGGCACTATACACAGTTGACATTCTTCTATGAATTTCAACTGGTTTGCTCCCTTCAGCAACAAAAGAATTGATAACTGACCTATGTTCATTCCTGGAGTATGCTTCTTGGCCTGCCATCTTTGTTAATCTCCAAAACTCTCAAAATTTGTTTTCAATCCAAAAAAAAAAATTAAATACCTTTGAAAAAGAACTAAAGGAAAAAAATTAAAAAAAAATTGTTACGTATTTTGAACGGAAATGTATTTCGTCACTGTCATTCACACATACTAATGTCATCGACATATACACACACTTACTTCGTCTATGGTTTGGATGTACTTAACACATTATTTTCGCTTACATATACTTACATGCATAATAAACATCTAATGCTTTTATTACGCGTTGGCACACACACTTAAACAGACACCATTTTTTTTTACATTTAATATTCATTCATTGCTTTATCACACGTGACATGTACATGACCAATGAAATTATACCTCAATCAACATACTGTCTCTCAGATTTTTAAATCATTCATCTTTAATAAATCTTTGAAGAAGCTTGTTAAAGTGAAACATGTTTGATTAGAGATTTTTTTTGTTCTTATTTTATTCATCTTGGATTCCGATACATATATTCAACTCAAATATATATATATATATATATATATATATATATATATATATATATATATATATTGTGTGTATTTTGGCAGCATTTTTTCATTAATGCAGGTTTCATTGAATAATATAGACAAGTTTTGTCTATTAATTTTGTGTAGGATCCGTTCATACCGTCTGATATACTTGATGGTGATGTCGTTGAAAGACAACAAAAAATCACAGTAATTGTTGATTTTTTTTATCGGGTCTAAGCTTTCGGCTCACATAAGCCATTATCAAAGAGTAAATATTAACACACAGTAAACATAGAACATTTAAGCTATTAACAATAAAGAGAATTGAATTGAAAATATAAGTCCATCCCTACCGTGGTGGATGGACGAAGACAGTGACAGAATAGTAGTGTTGTGGTCCCTGGTCTGATTACAGACATTTGAGTACGTTGTTGGAAATATCAAAATTGATTGTATTCAAACCAGGTTTAAATTGTTTAATGTATATATATATATATACAACGTTATTTCTTCTTACTATAAACGTTGTATATAGTGGGGACACTGAAAAAACATGGATGTCTACTCAGACGCGTGTACTCACTAGCTACAACGTATATATATATATATTTTGTGTGTCTTTGCTCTACTTTTGTATATTTTCATTTGTACTTTGTATCGAGCACTTTTTCTTGTGGTTGGTTCCGTTTGGTTTTTTTTTCTTTGCTGCGGAGTATTGAATGTTTTGTTCTTGTTCCGCGGATTTCTTTTTTTTTCTCCCCATTTATCCGACGCCTTAGTGCACCGGATTGTAACGGAATTAGGTTCTGTTTGTTAGTGGTTTTTTTGAAGGTTTATTTTAGTATAAATTTACGGCCTACATACTTACAGAGTCTATTTAGTTATTATTTTTATATATATATATATATATATTTT